>VZTX01023925.1:545060-721366 GCA_013400915.1 Pardalotus punctatus | reverse complement strand
CTGAAGACTATTTACAAAAAAAAAAAAAAAACCAAAAAAAACATAAAAAAAAGCATTTCATGATTATGAGCTCTCACAGAAAGCCTCTGGGCCTTATAATTTGTTTATTTCTCTTTCCATTTTTCCATTTTTTAAACAAAGAAAAAAGCCTTGTAAAACAGTAAGACTTTGTAGGTGTCATATACAAGTTGTAATAGCTAGACAGATTTTCAGGAACAAGTATCTTCTCAGCACTGCACCTGCCATCTATTTAGAGAAACAAGTGGAGGTTCTGCAGTTTGTACACAGGCTTTTTACTAAGCTTCACCAACTTGTTCCCCAGCTGTACCTATAGCCTTCTTATTTTGCATTTTCTCAGGCAAAGTAAGCTTATCAGATTTTCAGCTTTTTGACTCTGCATATATGGCCTGTGCAGATGCTTTTTATCTTGTACTACATCAGATAAGGCTTAAAGGAGCCAGAGAGATCTACTGCGTCACACAAAATAATATATTCTCTCTGTATTCACCTTGCTTCGCTTCACTGCAGATTTTCTCTCAGTAACACAATTCTATATTTGCTGCTGACAAATTAGTGAGAATAATGAAATTTAAAAGAAATATTGATGTTCAAACTTTCTGGAGAAATAGAAAACAAAGCAAATTAACAAAACCTCAGAAATTAAAATCCACTTGATTTTTTTTTTTCTTTACATGCACGTGGAAAGCTCAAGATTTCACATGAAAATCACCTGCTCTGGCAAAAATTTCAAGTAGTATGTTTCTATTTTCATTGAAACTGGAGATGAGGCAAAGCAAGATGTTGAAAAAGAAAATTATTTTCAGTATTGGGGCTGAAGTGAAATTCCTCCACTCTCCTTGTTCAGATACACTTTTTTAATGTATAAAAGACTGATGAGAGCAAAGGGCAGTTGTTCTTTCCTTTGGAATGCATGTATGATTTCAAATAAATAAAGATGCTTAACAAATGGAAAGATTAGTACTTCTGTACATTTTAAATGAGTCATGTGTGACAGTAGCCTAATTCTTTTTATACAATCCAAGTTCATATAAAGAATGCATTAAACATGAGAAATGCATGGCTATTTTTACATATTCAAGACTTTTTAATGGAACATCAAAACCAGAAAATGTTCACAAGGATGAGACCTTCTGGGAATATGCTATTATGTTTCTCATAAGGATAAATAATTCAAATTTTTGTCATCATAAGCTTTTCTTTCATGGTGCCCTATCTAAGTTATTATTTTTGTCTAGATACAACAAGAATTTGAGCGCTTTGGACAGTTGTTGCTAGAGGAATTGGAGAAACTGTCCTCTTTATTCTTAGACCAGATATTTCTTTATTCCTTTTTTGTATGCATGCTCTTAAGAAATTTAATCCCAAAGTAATCTTATCAATCAAAAAGCTATGGGAGCTATAATGATTTGTACAAAATTCATTCATAGTGAATGTTCAAACTGTAATGACAAGTGGAAAATTTTTCTCTCTGTGCCAGAGTAAGGGCAGTTATTTGACTATAACAATTTTACCTGTGATAATTACATGCACATTCCAAAAAGGAGTCTGAGACCCTCCTTTGTCTTCTTCTCAGGTTTGGCCTCTCTCTATTGTTTTATCAATATATTTAACTGGTCCCTTAAACCAAGATTTCCAATTTTTCTGCTGTCTATATGTCATAAAGAGTTTTACACAAAAGTCATATCTGTTCTTCATTTTAATATTTTCCAGCAAGGGGTTGAAAAGACTGAGACAGCTGTAGGGCACAGATGTTGATGTTTGAAATGATTTATATCCCCCTTAGTGCCTCTAGCTAAGTAGTTGACTTTGTATGCTGTTTTCACTGTGAGTCTTGGTGAGTATTTGGTTAATCTGGGGTCAGCCTTCTTGCAGATGGCACTTTGCAACTGCTGAAAATGTGCTTTCCAGAATGACTTTTGCTGTTCATATTGTTTAAGGTTTTTTCTCTCTGAGTGGAATTTATGTTTAAATTAATTAAAATTTAGTGGTAAAGATGCAGAATTGTTTTTGCCAAGATTTGCTTGACGTGGACATGGAAAAGCCTGTTTCTGGGATCTGGCTTCCTACATGATAGTGTTCCTCAGATTCATGAGTAAATTTACTCTCCCAGTTGCACCAACAGGCAAACTTATAAAAAGAGGTTCATTGTACATATGTCCCACTATGTTCCTATACCTAATGGCACATTGTATCTTGAGCTTTGTTAAATCTTTTAATTAAAACATGTTAACAAAGCCTAAGAAAAATAAATGAAACTACTCACGAGAAAATTAAATTGAGAAGCTAAGCTCATTTATAATTATTGTATTTCAATTAGGCTTTACTAGGGCTGGGTGAAGGGAGAGATAAAAAGAAACTACTTTGATGTCTGAGTTTCATAAATATTTCTAGTGTCCTATTTGTGAAGTCCACAATACTAATGATAACAGTTTACTGCAAGCTTTTGCATGCCAGTTACTATGCTTAAGAATTCACTCATAATATTACATCAAAACATGTCAAGGCTCAGCACCTAGGTTTGTAAAGCAGGTTTTCTTCATTGCACTTAGGGGAAGTACAAGTACTCACACCTCTGATTCACAAATTTAATAGACTTTTATAGTTCATTCAGTTTATAGAATTGTACTAGGTGACTCTTAGATCAGATAGAAGTCTCATGGATTAGAGATGGATTAGAGCATTTTTGTTAGGGAGAAAAGTGTACCTTATTTCTTACTAATATTCATCAAATTTAACTTCTTTTTCCATCTTATCATCTTCTGCTTCTAAATCAAGGAGTCATAAAATAAAAGAAATCTTCTAGTGATTAAGATAGTTCCTGGCAGTCATATCTTCATGTTTCTTACCACCATAAAATGTTCTATTTTCCCAAGCTTTAAACTATTAAATTTCTAAAACTTCAGAAATTAGTCTCAGTCTTTTACATTTTTGTTAAATTCATGAACTAAAATGTATTAAATCTGGAAGACCTAATAATGCTAGCCAGCTCATTACACACTACCTTCTGTTTCCAATAGCTATGTTTTCCTAAATTACAATAATTTAAAAAATAATTAGCAACAAATTACCATACAAGGAAGAAGTGTCATTCATTTTGAAACTACCTGTCTTTTTCCATTCAAAATTTATGGCTGTAAAGATCAAATAACTTCCAACGATTGTTACTGATTTTCCTCCTGAATTTCTTAACTCTTCTAAAGTAATGTTTGTTACAAATGTGATTCTTTCTTGAAACGTATTAAAAACACCCATTCATTTTCATAGGGATGACCCTAGATGAGCTAAGTTAATGATGCACATATGTACTTACAAATTTGAAGGCTGATAGAGAGTCCTGCATATTTTTCATCATACCATTATGATAATTAAAACAAAACATTCCTTGGTTTAAAAACACCTTTAATTTTATCATCAAGCCACTGATTTCTTTCCCCAGTGAGAGAAGGACATTGAATGATTCACTCAAGTTGTTTGGGTGAATTAGTTCTAATGGATTTCTGTATATTGGTTTTGTTAGCTCCTGTCACCACCAGGAAATGAGCTCATCACTTAATCTGGAAACCCAAAAGCAGCTTTTGGGCATACTCAATGTAGACAAGTGATTAAAGAACTCATCTGATCACAATATTCTGGAAAAGAAAACAGTGGCATAAAAGTTTATTTTAAAGCTTAGGTCATAGTTGAATTTTGACTTCAGAAAGCCACATTATTAGGCTTAAGTGTGAATTTATCACTTACATGCTTCTTCCCATTGCTCTCTGTTCCACAGGAATCAAGTGGAATCTCAGCATAATTTTTTTTTCAGAATAAACTTTTAGACAGATTTAACACTTGCTAAAAATATTCCTTGACTCTTTGTCAGTGGTTTCATGGCCTTGATGGCAGCCATGACACCCTCATAGTCTACTTTGCCCTCCAACTGTACAAAATAATTGGTTATATTCAGATACACTCTCTGTGTCACAGTGAGTCAAGCATTCACAACAAGTCAACATCACTCAAGGTCTCTTGTCTCCCAGTGTGTTTTGATGTGTTAAAGATAAAACACGGCTCTAGAAGACTATTGAAAAACTAAGAGCCTTTCTGTGAAATGACTGAAAGCTATAATTGCTGTTGACATACTGTAAATGCCACATATTCTGTTGAGGTGACTTCCTCATACTATTTTCACGGATGAGGTTGCACAGTTGTAAAGCAGAAATATTTTGGGGCTGTTGTGGGTTTGTTTTTTGTGTTGTTTTGTTTTGTTTTTGTTACAGCTCCTTTGCAAAAATGCAAGCTAGAATCACAAAGTAGAATTATCCATTTGGAAGAGACCTCCAGGGATCTCCAGTTCAACTGTCTTTACAAAGCAGGGTCAGCTATGAAATCACCAGGTTGCCCAAGGTTTTGTTCAGTCTCCTAAACCTCCACGGAGGGAGACTGCACATCCTCTCAGGGTAACCTCTAGGCAACCTCTTCCAGTGTTTGAATGTCCTGTAAATGAAAATATTTTGCCTTAGGTCAGAAGTCCCCTGTTTTAATTTATGACCGTTGTCTTTTGTTCTCCCACCATGCAAGCTAGTCAAAAACCTGTCTCCCACTTCTTAATTACCTCATTTTTGGCCTGTTCCCTGAGTCTTGTCACACAGGTCAAGTGTTGAAGAGCCTTAGGCATCTTGGTGACCTCTGCTGAACTTTCTCCGTTTTATCAATAAGTTTCTTATGTAAAGAGGACAGATGCAGTCTAATAGGTGCCATACTAAAGGAACTAATAATTTTCTTGGATTCACCAGCTACTGAATCAAAAAATAGATCTCAGTGAGTAGAGCAGCATTGACTTGGAGAATTTGTGATCACAACTGTGCTGGTGGAGCTCTTTCATGGTCCAAACTTGATTTGTTCAATGCTACACAAATATGTGGTACAAATGATTATAAGCTACAGTATGATTGTACTGAATGACTGATTGCTGGGGGCAGTTCTGGCTCTTGGGAATAGCTTTTCAGTCCAAAATAAGGACACCAGCAATGTTTAGGGAACGAATTACCTGCGAACCTGCTGCTTCACCCAGCTGCTAGTGGAACTCAGGGCCTTGGGACACAGAAGGGTTCTGAGTACTCTTTGAGGACTGGGTTTGGGGAGTTTAGGAATTTTTGTATTTAGCTGACTGTTAAAACAGTAAACTTCCAGTGACATTTTAATTACCTCTACTTAACTTTTAATTGAAACAAGTGAGGGCAAATCATATCAGTGGTTTCTGCTTCTCAACTGAGAAGCAGAAACTCCTTAAACTTGTCCAAATTTATCAGCACTGGCCATCAGAATGCTCACTCAAATTCAGTGTACAAATTGTAACCCTTTCTTTATTAAAAATTGAAATCACCACATCCAGAGGGGAAAAAGGGTGTGAGACACTAAAGCAGGATCTGGTAAGTTTTTTCACGCACTCCCAGAAGCTATGTCAGAATTTTTGACTCATCATATTTGTCTTTTCAATATCTCCTTTATATTAGCACTCAATATTTTTATTTGCTTACTTTTTAATCTGGAGTAGGAATCAGTGGCACAAGTAATAATGATACATGATGACAGAAAACAGAAAAGAATCTGGGATGTTCAGTAATGAATGTGTTCATTGATGGCTAACAAATACATTCTCATATGAGAATAATAATAACAATGCCCACTCTTTAGTCATCAAGAACATTCAGTTTAACACGTATTTTTTTCAAGTTGTATTAACTATAACCATAACCAATGCTGTATCATACTTTACTTCTTCAAAGTGCATCTTATATTAAAGAATTTAAAACTGTAGCATTGTTCTACAGGATTAAATATATCTTTCTTACCCACACAATTTTTTACTTATTTCTTCAGTAAGTGGGATGAACATTGATCCCTCAAGTGTTTAAATGCCATTGAAGCCTCTGCCTTGGCACACAATAGTTTCTGTTAGAGACACACTTATTACAAAAGGATGGGCAAGGAAAGCTGGGCTCAGACCACATGCAGCTGACGGCAGTGCTGTCCACTGGAGAAAAGAGATACGCAGAAGTGTTGGTTTAACATCCCAGTCAACAAGCTAGGCCCAGTTTAAATTCCCCCTCCCCCAGCACGCCTTCCTTGTGTGTGTCTCTCTCTCCCTTTGTTAGATTCACACACTCTGCTTTTCCAATTGCTTTAGCCTGAAGCAGTTGACATTTACCCCAGCTAGATAATCGAGGAATAACATTTGCGTTACAGTTTAACATGACCTCTGCCTCTACAGCTCTTTTTAGATTACCTTCCCCCCCAAAAAATGGTTGCTGACACCATAGTGAGGCAGGAGGTGGGAAAAAAAGAAAAGAGAAGCTTATTATTGCGGTGGCACAGTCAATGTCATGAGAAGCTGCTCTGCCCTTTTCAGTTGTGGGTGAGCAACTATTAAGGAAAAGGTATTAAAAGGAGGAACAACTGTGATGCGAGGGACACACAGGTTAAGCTCAAAGCAAAGGTTAATGGATTGACTGTTACCTGTGTATGAGGCTTAATGTTGGTCTATACACAAGAGAATTGCTTTGAGGTTGTATTTTTTTCATGAAACTAAATTAAAGGGCTAATTTATTCCAGAATAAAAGAGTGAGATGCTGCTGCTGTTGTTGTTTTAATGCACAAGGACAGATTTTTAATTCAAAATGTTTGCTGCTTATTTCTAATACAGTGTGTTTGTGAACAGAAGGGCAAAAAATGGCATTTTTGGCTGAAGACACTCACTTGAATTTAAATGGAAGAATTTTAATGTTGTTCAAGGAAACTAGACAAAGTTTAGAGTAATAGTTTAATAATTATGTTACATTTCAAATGCAAAAGGTTTTGTTTAAAAAGACTTTATCTCAAATAGAAACAAAAGGAGTGATATTTTCTGAACAGCAGTAGAAGAGAAAAACAATTCAATATTTTCTCTGTTTTTGAAATTTAAATGATCTTTCTGTATTACTTATGAAATAGATGTTAGAAATCTGTGGCTGCAAATTCTTAAACGAGTTTCAGGTGAGGAAATCAGCATGTAATTGATCTATAAATAGTTCATATAAAGTGGGAAAGGAGTTCCTTGTTTGTAAATTTCTCTGTCAAGTTTATGTCTATACAGTAACATTTTATATTCTCTACTAATTTCAGGATAAAATCAAATCAGGCTGACATATTCAAAGTTTTGTTGGGTTTTTTTTCAGTTATGTCATCATCATGATGACAAATATTTGGTATATATAAAGTTTACATTACTGTAACCAATATAGACAAATTATTATTGTATAGAACTTATCATATTGCCTTCTCCCTGTGAGAGAATTTAAGTAAAATCTTCTTGTCCATAGAAGAAGCAGTGACAGAAGACAAATACATTTATAATGAAAGGAAATCAACTAAAATCAAGTTTAGGCCATCTGGAGATTTTGAACTTTGTAGAGGCTCTTTCATCATGATCAATTTCTTTATCTAGACTTTTTCCTAAACACTACCTTCCATTTCATTAAGTTGTGTTTTCAGGGAAAAGCTGAGCACATAATATTAACATGAATGCTAGAAGCAGACAAAAGAGGTAAATCAGCCTTATATTCGAAAACTGTCACTAAAACTTACATTCTTTTCCTGCTTGCTTGTAACTTTGGGAGGGAGAAACACCAAAAGAAATACATAACAGAATTATAAATCCAGAGCAATTAGAAATATGTTAGTTTAATGGAATATCTGCTTTTTAAAACCTGACATTTTAGAAATGTCTTATTAATGTCTTCCTTAAAATATGAGCTGTTGTTCTCCTTCCATGTCAATGTCAAATAATTTCCTAACATTAATTTTTTGGTACTTTTCTCAATTTTATTTTAAATTTCTCAGGTGACTTCCAGCACTTTTCATGGTAGACTCCTCCTAAGCTTAATATATCCTACTGTCCGGAACTTATTTCCCAATACTCATTATTTTTTCCTGTCTATAATTTCTAATGATTTTCAGCACAAAGACTGAGTTATATCCTCACATACTTATACCAGCTGCAGCTGGTAAGATTGTGTTATGAGCAATTGCTTGCACCAGAAGACTCTAATCCTTATTTATACCCAACATGAGTCTTAATTATCACTTCTTCACACTACTTTTTATTATGTACATATGTATTTATTTCCTAAATATTTGGTTATGAAGGACAGAAAACTACCATATATTCTCAGCTAACAGTCACAGTGAAATTAATGACTGTGCTCTTTTTTGTAAAATTCAAATCAGTGGTATTCGGCCCAGACACAGTTTATTAGATGAGACACAAATAATGCAATATAAAAAGCTATGTAACTATTTCCTTACCGTAAGAGATAATGTGATATATATATTCTTCCTGTGGCCTTCAGTACTCCAGTGAAGGGAGTTTTTCCAAAGAGTTCTTTTGGTCACAGAGCAGTGCAGTTTTAGGTGATTCAAATGTCAAATGAAATGTAGAAGATAACACAGGATTTCTGAAAAGCAGCACTTCATATGGGCACATAACATGCCTGATGATGCTGATGTGAGGACCAGGCTGATTGAAATGTTCCCATACAAGTGAATTATGTGGTTGCCAGGATATTCCTAATACTGTCTAAACCCAGTAGATGCAATTCCTTCTGGCTATCACAGGAACAGAGCATGGGGACAAGGAGAGACTGGCCTGTATTTATGACTGGTAGTTTTCATTCACTGTGATGTGAACAGACACACTAAGGACCAGGACTCCGTTTTTAAAGGGTGCTACTACATGATTTTGCATTTGAATCTTTCCTAAAGTGTGACACAGCCAGAACAAAGTTAAAAGTTAAAGAGGGAAAGAGGAACAAAAGTCTTCACTTAAAAGTCTTAACTGATACACCAGAAGAGCTCCTGCCTGAAAAGGATTTAACAGAAGTTGGCTTACATTGTCTGTGAGGAAGCCTGCAACTGCTGAGGACTGGTACGTGGATTTCCCTGCTGCTCCAAGGTACAGCGAAATGTCTATAATCAATCAACAACGGTGTTCCTGTGCCAGTAAGCCCATGCAGTTGTTTCCCTGTGGGATTTGCTGAGAGATGTACAGGGGGACAGTGTGAGGAAGGATAGGTGGAGATGAGGTGAGCAGAGTGAGATGGCAGCATTAGTGATGCCTCATGTTTCACCTGCAGGGGTAGTCTGTGCAGCCAGAGCTCAGCAGCAAAGCAGGCACTGAACAGCACTAAGCAAGGATTAGAAAACTTTACCCTCAACATGATAGAAGCTGATTATGCTCTGACTATTTCAGTTAAACACTCCTTTATCCTATCCTTATCCTATCTAAAACAGGATAAGCTCTGCATCATTTTGAGCAGTAATACTCCACCAAACTATGTAGTGCTAAGATGAACTGAGTCCCGTGTCACCAGAGGAATTGCAGAACTGTTTGTGTTCAAAGTGCAAGATTTGACCTTCCCACCTTTATGTGAATTACCCCGTGGGTTGAAGTCTGTGTACAGGCAAATCATTAGGATGAATTAAGTTGAACTCTCTGCCTTCAGTTCACACATTACCAATATGGACACTCACTTGCAAAGAACAGCCTCCACTAAATCTTCTCAGGCAACCTTCCTTCCCAGGAAGGCCTTGCACTGCTGTATCCTGGGCAGATGCTTAAATTTTAAGAACATTAAAGTTTTAAAAACTAATAGAATACAAAGAATGCATAAGCTATAAAACATTTTAAATTTTATTTGGTTACGAGTTGCTTCATGCACTATCACTCTTTTTCCATCTCCAAGCTTCCTTTATTTATTTATGACCACATTTACTTTAAAAGCTATAAATGAGGAGACGAAGTTGAGCTAGTGTCTTAGAGACCAAAAGGAAAATATATTGGGAAATGTTCTATTTAGCTGACCACTCTTTGTGTATGAATTACTGTCACACAGAATGAGGATGAAAATAATTTTTTCCATTCTGTTTGCAGGTGAATATTGTAATGGTTGGATTAGGTTTTAGTTTAACAGCACATGGGGTCTGTATCTTTCAGCTGGATACATTTATTTCAAGGTACTTAGAAGCTGACTTTTATAAGATTATTTAGTCAGTGATTATTTTTGTTGAGAAATGTGTCCTTTATCCCTCTCATTCATCCACTGCTAAGATATTTCTGTTTGTCAGAATGCCTCTATTTCTGATAAATGACTGAAGACTGACTGCTACACTTTATTAAAAAGTAATAACAATTTTTGTACGCACCCTTCACATTGTAAGGGGGGGACCATGAATCAAAGGACACTGCCTGTCTGGGCCTGATAAATGCATCGTTTACCAGCTGAGGAGTTATTTAGGACTGGCTATTAATTTAAATCACATTTATCTTCCCTGAATGGGGGGAGGTTGCTGTGATAGGACTACGAATGACCAATAGTGCAGCTAAGTGCACATTATTTATTACTACCGCCTGCAAAGCACTGCACAATATGTTAAAAAACCCCAGTGCCAATTACCATGGTTAATCTAGTCAGGGCGGTAACAGATTTCTTCCTAACACAAGCCAATTTCTACACTTGTGCTTTTGAATCTCTAGAAAGTTGGTGTTTGCTCAAATTTCCTGATGATTTGAAACAGTTTTTTTATCCTCTCCTAAACCATTACAGGCAATACCAGAACCCTTTGGTTTTTTTCTTCATTTTGAGGAAAAAAACCCCAAACATCACTTTGTTTAGATATTTAAAAATAGAAATTTCTGCAGTGCAATAAAGTAATGTAAACATGTCTTCTGGGAGATTTTTGAGTTTTGTTCCAAGGCATCTGAACAAGGAGAGGTTTTGCTGAGGCTTAGAGAACACTCATGCAGAACTGTTCTGGGCCACTGCCATCTAACCCATTCAGAAAATGTTACACATAGAATTAAAGTAATTCTGATGAAAACCATCTTATATAGGGCTTTGTAAAACCCAGGTATGAATTCAGCATACCATGTATGCCTATAGGATATAGTCATCTGTGCCTTGTTGCTCTGGGCTAAGGTAACGGTTTTTAGGTCAGGTGCTTCTGAAATTTATAGGTGTAGCTGAAATAAATAGCTATTGAGGAACAGCTACTAAGATGCCCTAAATGCACGTGCAGTGGCGGATGGTCATCTTCTGAGATCTCACTGAGGACAAGAAGCTCCTGAGATGGACCATGTGGTTTCCATTGTGGCACACATCTCAAGTAACCAGCAGAGAACAGAAGCACAGTAAGGCTGGCAGAGGCACATGGAGAAATTAAGGAACTGCAACCATTGAAACCGTAGTTCTCCTCTTTACCCACAAGAAAATATCAGTGAGAAAGATAAGAACAAAACGTTACTTTATTTATCTGCAATCATTTACAGTCACACTCACTCTTCTTGTTCCACGGCTATGATAATGCTAGAGTCCCTTCTGTCATCCAGCAGGAATCTTGTTTATTCTTAATGCTAGCTGATCATTCATCTCCAAACAAAACCTATTTTTTTCCACTGGTTATGAAAATTTTGCTAATAGGCAAGTTTCCATGGAATTGCATTCAAAAAACAAGTCTGTGTTGCCAGTGTAGTTGGTTCATCTACAGAGTTTTAGCTGCCCCCCACGCTCTGATAAGTTTATTGCCACTGCTGCCTTGTATGTCAACAATCCTATAACTGCAAAAACAGCTAAGTAATGATTACCAATGTCCAATACTATCCTGTGTTATGTATGAGTAATTCTGGTTTTGCATGTTTGTTGCATCAGCTCCCAGTAGTAATTAAGCCTTTATCATTAAAAGCAAAGTACAAGTACTGAACACCATGTTTGAACAAAGTCTTGGGATTTCCATCCCATCAGTCTGAGAAATATACAGGGTATATCTGTGCAATTAACCCTAAAATAAATAAAGAGGAAATCTGAATAAAAATATACTGGCACATTATAAGAGAGGATTCATTCTAACAAAGTGTTGTACGTACAGGTCCCTGGAAGTATGAAGCATTTGAAGTAGGTATGAGAACTTTACAATTTTTTTTAAACAGTGACATCAATTAACTGAATAACTAACCAGAGGTTATTCTGACTTTTCTATCAATAAAATTTTTTAAGGCAAGATGATGTTTATTTTTTCCCCCTTGGGGTATAGCCGATGCACTTATTCAGCCACATAACAGGAATGATTCCAGGACATTTCATCACAAAGATCTTCATATTTTTCTCCTCACTTCTAAAAGTCAGTACAACTCTGAGAATCTACATTTCTTACTGGTATAAACCTTCTGTTTTAGTTCTGAGGATTTGTGGTATAGCTTTGTAATCTAGGGCTGGAAGGGAATGTGGGGACTAAATACTATTCCATGCTCTTGCAAGCAACCATATCATATAATCTTTTTGCACTTATCAAACTCCACCTTAAAAATAATTAGTTTTTGGTTGCTCAGCCTCTACACCCTTACCATGCTTAGGAAGCCCTTCCAGGGAATGACTGCTGTGCTAGATAAGATTCTTTTTTCTAATTTCCAGCATAAACTCACCTCCTATTTCTTTTCATGCCAAAGCTGGCATTCAGCTTAAATATTTTGCCTCTATCTCTTGTGTTTATTTTTATATGTATTTATAGGCAGTTAAATCTCCTTTAGGGTCTGGTTTGTTAGGCTAAGCATGCCAAATTACTTTGGTGTCTTTTTTATATTTATGTACCAACAGTATTATTTCCAGTAATAGTTCACCATTCTTTTAATAGATACATAGTCCTCAAGATTAGGTTTTATTGGAGACCAGGATGGTGATACTAATGCTTTCTTACCCTCTCTGGAAGTATCTCCATACTGTACCTCAGAAACACATTTACCTTTTTTCACAGCTACAGCATATTGACAGCTCACAGTCATACTGTGATCAGCTAGAGAGTTTAGGTCACTCTTTTCCTGGTGATTTCTGACAGATGATCTCACAGTTTATAGCTGAGTATTTGTGTTATTAGTCCCTGTGTGACTGACCTTGTACTTTGTGCTATTGAATTTCATCTTACTTCTATTCCTGTCGATCTCAAGGCTATCCGATTCTTTCACTGCGCCATCCCAATCCTCCTCCCTACTGAAGATGTGTCCTGGCACTGGTGTTATCAATATTTCTGTGCACAAGTCAGATACCTAATAAAAATCCAGCCAGTGTCTTACTGAAATGTCTCAAACTGGACCACACTCCAGACTAACAGCCTCCTTTTTACACATACTAGTCACCATTCTCTTCAGTCAACCATTTACCTACATTATATCTATCTCCTCTGAAAATCTTCAGCTGCTCCAGCTTTACCAGTTTTACTGGTCTTATTTGCACCATGGTTTTGATGTTAAGTGTCTGAATATCTTCCATTTGTATGATGTTAGGGATCTAAGGGTGGATTCTTCTGTATTTTTGTAGCTGTTCCTTGGCACTGGATTTTCAAATCACTGTCTTACAGTAGTGCCTCAGATAGCTCTTTCTAAGGATATGGATATAGATCTTTATGAAACTGTGCTGGGAGGAGAGAGCAGGAATGGAACCGACTACCTGGTGGGACTCCAGCTTTGTATCATCTGAGAAACAGTAGTGAAAAATCACCCAGGCATTGAAGTGAAGTTAAACAGAAGTCCATCACTCGAATATATGTCAAAAAGAAAAAGAGTGCATTGCTTTCAAATTTCAAGCTATCAGGCATACCAATATGCCAAGCCCCTGTCAAAAGCACATAATAGAATGAATATTTTTAGATCAAAAGCCGCTATCGTTTCATATAGTTTTTCATAACCTGGAGTTGTACAGACTGAATATTCAGGGCAGAAGATTTGCCCTGAAGACTTTGCATGTCAATCATTTGTAGTGCAAAGGATGGGTCATATCCACATTGGGTCACATTTTGCTTCACTTATTACAAATTCCCCAACCTAATATTTAAACTGTGTTATACAAAAAACTATCTTTGATCATGTTTCTGCCGTGTTATGACTCTAAGCATTTTGTTTTCCACATAGACTATAGAATAAAGTCCTTGACCTGGTTAATCCTCAGGCTCTGGTCTGTCTCTGAGTTAAAGACACGTAGAACCTCTGGAGCTAAACACAGAAGATCACACTACTTGTTCTATTGCTTCAATTCTTTCCTTTTTACCAAGAAACATTTGTAGGAGCTCAGTCTGTGCTACTTCCTCTGCTTACACTGCAGGTATTCAAAGACAGTCAGTCTTAATTACCCCATCCCCCTTCACACATCCCCACACTCAATTAATAATGTTCAGTGATGTATGAAGCTGAGTTTACATTAATGTAATTTTTTAATACATTAAAGTGGTGCACGTCTCAGGCATTTTATAAATAAATGTCACTAATTTATAAGTACTTGTGCCACCCTGGGGATCACAGACTGTGAAGGGGAAAGGGCAACAGGGGTGCAATCCTCTCTCTTGCCACTCCCATTTGTAGCTCCTGGGGATGCTCAAAGAGATTAAAACTTGCTCTTGCCAAATCCCAGGACATGCATCTATTACTTACTTGTACAGTGCAATATAGTTTAGGCTCAGAAAAGAGCAGCTCTGAAACTGTCTTTGCTGCCACTCTTAGAAAAATTGATGTTTTCTCTAAATAAGGAAAGGAAAAATTTTCAGGTACATGAGAATCAAAGTTTCTCTGTCAAATCACATTCCTGATGCCTTTTCAAGGCTTGGAGCTCTGTAATACAGACAACAAATAAATATGTGTTTCTGCATGTGGGGACCTGCAAGATGAGAAGGTTTTAAATTCAGATTCACAGTTACCAGATCAATGAAATTAAGATTATCTGTTACTTAAATCACAGTTAATTGGAGTTAACACATTAATTTAATTCTACATTGCAATTTGGGGCGAGAGAGTCAAATGGCACAGAAATGCTTAAAAAGTATCATCAGGCGAAATTTCAAAAGTAGCCATTGGTGCTGTCTGGCTTAGTCTTGAGCCTGATTTGTGCATGTATGGGGAAAGTCAATAAGATGCAGCACTGTGTAAATATTCTTTGGGATTTCATCTCTTTTTTTTGTCGTTGCTACTAAATTTCAAAGAATTCTGATTAATTTTTATTTAATTTATTATTGTAAGACTGCACATTTTTGGAGCAGGAAATTATCACTGTTGTACAGAAATTAACATGTTTGTATAACAACAGCCATAAATTCTTCTCCAAACCAGGAACTAGGTTTATGATATAAGGGGCAAAATGAATTTTTTTTTTTTGTAAATATAGTACACTAAAGTACAAGGCAAAAATAAAAATTACGGTTCCGTTGCCAGATATGGGATATGCATAAAGAATGAATATTAATATATTAATCTGTGGTAAAGACTACAGATATTTTGCTCTTTTTACAAAATATGACAAAATATTTCTTTTTTTTCCCCTGACCATAGCTGACCTCTACCTTATTTGTTTTTTAACCATCAAAAGAGAGCTTTTTTAAAAAAAATTAAAGCTCAAGGTGAAGATTCTATACAGGTAATTGTATGAAAATTTGAGGAGTTTTGGCTTTAGTCAGTGTCTATAGTCCTTTTCTCCTGCTGCGTTTCCTGTGAGATGGTCTGAGAATATGCAGCTTCATTGTTCTTTTTGGGCTATGTTTGCAGACTATTTCGAGCTTGCATCAATGCAATCCAAATAATCCTCAGAAGTTGCTTCATTATTTATTAGAAAAAGCAATCTGGCATGCGGTGTGTTATTGACAGCTGAAATCCAATACTCAAAGGTCACCAAAACAAATACCAGAAAGAAAAGGTGTTAAGGCAAATAAAAATACACCTTTTTAATTTTGACTGAATTGATTAAATAACAATTGAGTGGTGTCACAGGTCATGAGGCTTTGAGACATAAGGTCGGCTTAATAGAAAAGGGCCTGGGGCCATGTCACAGGGTGTGCTCTGAGGCCTAGGACTGAGGCCACATCATTGTGCTCGCTCCTGCCCTTACCCCATGTAGTCTGAAATGAAGAAACGCCTAAACAGAATAGAGAGCAGTCTAAATAGACTAGTGCTTATCGCTGAGGGCTACCCCCTGAGTCAATGCTGTTTAGAACTGATTGCTTCATTTGAAGTGAGAGTACTGGGCATCTCTCAGTAAACATTTTGTAAAATGCACTAGGCTGAGGAAAAAAAAAAACAACTAAGAAACAAACCAAGAAAAAACCTTTCTATACAAGCAGTGCTCTATAACATATGTACATCTCTTTCCAGTCCCACAGTTCAGCCCACACCTTTCAGGACTGACATAAAATGAGTGAAGAAGAAAATGAAACACTTTGATTCACTAAAATCAAAAGAATCTTCTGTGTGATTTTGAGAAGGATGAACCTTACAGTGGTTTACACACACTAATGCATTCACACTAACATAATTAAACCTGCATCGTTTGTTTAGTGCTGGCTTTTTGTATGCTAAATTATTTTGTTAAATACAGCCAGGCCAAAGAATCTACTGCCATAGAAATTCATACCTTCAGATGCTGTCACTGATCTTTCTAAAAGGGCTTAATAATTTTACATTTAATAATACAAATGAAAAATCTTGGTCTGTCTCTAGTTCAAGCAGCTACTTAAACCTATCTCCCATAAAAGCATGAGAATTAACTACATCGACTTCAGCAGATTAACTGGAAAAGAGCATGTAGGAAATTCAATATAGGAAAGTAAAAAGTTATCTAGATTTTTTAAAATTTTCATGACTATCTGCTGGCTCCAGCAGAGACTAAGGCATATCTCCCTCTTTTGTGGCTGAATCTTCTAGCACACTTCTCTCCAACTTTTCCTGTGTTATTCCCACCCCGAACCAGCAAATAAAGAGCTGTTACTGATGTGTATAACAATGTTTCTCCATGGAAGAAGGCTGATCTGGAAAGACTGTCTTATTTTTGAATGGATATGTACAATCTCTTTTGATTCACTTGTACTGTAACATCCTTTTGAAAATGAGCTCCTACTCATCCTGTCATTCCCAGACTTCCCATAGCAATGGAATTGCTAAATTTTGTTCTAGTTTTAGGTCTCATAATGCTCCCATTTAATGAATGGCTAAACTTCTGTTGATTCTCAGGACAGTGATTCTGATTTTCATTTATAATTTATTCTTTAAATTTTAATTTTGCACACTAACACACCGACTCACTACATAACTCAAGTACTGGAAATTTCTAGAGCTACATATCTTTTAATTTTTCAAAATTGGTCATAATCTATGAAACATGTAAGAAGATTCACCAAAAAAAATAATTTAATCTAGTTATCAACAATCAATGATTTATTATTCTGAAATGTAAAAAATATTTAAGAAAATAAGGTATGGAAGCAATTACATGACAATAGTCAGTGTCTCATGTGAATTCATGGAGGAAAAAATACTTTTTACCACTGAGAATCTGATACCCCTTTTAATGTATTTTCTACTTAATGACAATTTTAATTGTCTGGAGTTGGAAAAAATAGCTTTTGTTTCAAGACTGCTATTTACCTACTTTCTATGCTTATTATCCTGGAAGACTTTGTTTCCTTTTCAATCAGTTTATTTTAAGAAATAAACAATGGCTTCAAAAGATAGTGCTTTGAAATATAATTATACAAACAGTGAAGTTCAGGACCTACTCTGTCTACAAATATCAAAAGCAAGGACTTCAATTCACAAGTATCTTTATCAGCAGTGGTAAAGTCTATAAATCACTCAATGATACCGACAGTGTTCAGTGCTCTTAGGAAGGGAATTTGAGCAGTATCAACTATAGAAACTGTAAAAAGAAAAAGATGTATTTTATTAAAAAGTTGTCTTTCTGCGCACACAGAAGAATCTGTGCCTGCAGTGTTCAAGTAACCAGACACAGATAGAATGAAATCTAGGACCTATATGTGAATGAAAAAAAAATATTATTTATGAAAACTCATTTGGGGAAATTTTTCTTTCTGCGGAAATTTCTTCTTAGTTCTGTATACTCCATAATTAGTGCAGTGGTTTGTGTGCTCATAGAAGAAAGTCAGACTGCAGCCCTTTAAAAAAAATCTTTCAGACTGATGATGTATTATCTGCTATGGTGGGTGAAAAATGGCAACAGAACAAAATGTATGTCAATATGCAGAAAGAATGCACAAGTGCTTGATGGCTGGAGAACTCCTTCCTGTGTAGCTTGGACCAGGTCCCCTTGGGCAGCTCCTGTCCTCTCCACCAGACCCCATGGCCAGGGAAGAGTCAAGGAGGAACTGCGAAAATGCTGGCTCAAGAACAGCCTGAAGGTCTCTGATCATTCACTCAAGAGAGTTAAAGTAAACATTACTAGTTTGCAATGATGTTGCATGTTCAATGTCCTGGTGCTTTGTAGGTTTGTACAATGACCTTCATCTATTCATAACTCACAATAGGACTTTGTTGGGAATCTGTATAAAGAACAGACAATCTAATGTTCAATCTAATGTCCAATCTAATATCTATACTTTCAAATCTTTCTGTTTTGAGGATGAACGGAAACATATTAACACAAAGGCTATGTACCCCCTTCACCCATTTTACTTTTCAGGCTGGAAAACACTGCTCGTCAGTTGCAGTTTTTTCGGGATTCAGGCAGAACATTTCTGACCTACTTTCTCCCTTGTCTGGGAGCCCATTGTGAGGAAGGGGGAGATATAAGAAAATCATACGTTACAATCCTGCAGCACCTCCTGTGTGCTTGCAGCCTTGGATTAGATTCTTGTATGAAACACCTGAGTTTTAAAGAATTTGAGCACCTAATAGCTTGGGTTTTCTGTATGGGTGGGCAACAGGTACTTGTAGTTCTGGCATTGCCCTGTTTGTTAGGGTGTCTGATATTAAGACTTTTAAGCAGTTTTGATAGATGATCAGCTTCAAAAACCTGGTTATCACAGCAGTGTATCCTCATTAGGCATCTTCAGAAGTGTTTGCTTGAATCAGGATTCATGAACTGAACTTCAGTCCCCTTGGTTTGCTTATTTACATTTATTAACTGCATTGTTTAACCTCTTGACTCTTTCTCAGCAATGTATTTCAAATTACACCTTTTATCTGATTTTGCATTAGTCTAGAAATTCTGCATAATGGTAAGCATTTATGCTGAAATACTGGCATAAATATTTCTACTTTTGCCCCTTCTAGGTCATATTCTCCACTCATATTTTAAAATCTCTATTAGTTCATGTTCTTACTTGTATCTTATCTGGAATTCTTCAATTCTGCTTCACAGATTAAATAAAATTGGGTAAATTCTCTGAGGTTTCAGAGAATTCAGTCTTTCTTCTCAGCAAATTAATCCAGGACATAATGTCCTGCAAGTGGATAGAGGGTTAATCAGTGTTTGTGTAACCTTTTCCTGAACTTTCATAAGTTTTCCAATTAACTGGGGAAACTGAAAAAACCCACACATTTTGTGGTGTACAGTGTTTCCCTCTTCATAAAGTTGCTTTAAGCAGCCATCCATATTTCTAAAGACTAACTAAAATGTAGAAGTTTAAATCATTCTTCAGTGTGTTTAGGAGGCACCAGCTGAGATGAATTTCAGTGGTTACTTTTACCTGGCTGCTTAAAAATTACCTTCCTATCAGCTCATGAGAAGTAAAAAGAAACAAACTTTTTCTCCGTGGAGGAAAAGGTCTTGTTATGCAGAGAATTTTATAAAAGCTTTGTTTCCACTCTCTGTGCACTGACAGATGGTGCCATACAGCCTGAGAAGTTGTCATTTAAAGGAGAGGTTGGGTAGGTGTGCAGCGTTCTGTTGAACTGTACCAGTGAACAGTGCACACAGTCTGTGTCTATAGTTGACACCACTGCTGTAGGCTAGGCAGTGAAAAAGTGTAAACTGTGCTGGAATGGTCCAGAAGCATAGTCCATCTGAATGGGTAGACTGCCATAAATATCTTGGTTAGAGAATGGTACAACTGCCCTGGATTGAATTTAGCCCATCTCCTGAATGGAGAAAATTGACTGATATCTGCAAGGTAGAGATGAAGCTGAAACTACGAACTGATAAATTTCTTCAAAATCTGTGGGAAAAACAAGCATGTAATACTTAAAAGCAAGCCAATTTATACAAAATTCTGTAATTGTAAACTCTTGTCATTAAGAATTTCAAGTCTGACTACTGGGGAAATGAAGCAGGCCTCCAGGAAAAAAGGTTGAATTCCATCTTTATCACAGAGAAATATGTGAAAAGTACAAAATGAGCCCTATAAATTTCAGTGTCTTGGATTCCTAGTACCACATGAGTTAAAATAATAATGCCATAAAAATTTGAGTAAGTATCCGAAAAATGCTAGTTATATTGTTTTGGCAGTAAATAGAGGTTCTCTTCCTTTCTCACATAGCTGCCATGATGTTGTGTAATTTCTCATCTGTATTCTTTGATTTAATGCTTTGGCTTTTTTTTATTTAAAATACAATATTTTAAAACCTAAAAGGAACTAAGAAACATCACATAGTCCAGGGGTAGGATAATTTTAGCTACAGCTGATGATATATTCTGTTTGTTGTCTTCTGCAGAAATAGTACTTACTGGTTTCTTCTCACCTTCAAGTTTGCTCCTAATTATGAGGAAACTTCTGACTTTGCAATCATGAACTCAACAGTTTCTCATTGTTTTCCTTGTGTTGCAAAACTACCAAAATGTGCTAAGTAACTGTAGCTTCATCTAGGTATGTTTGTGTTGTGAATAATTGGAGACACTCCAATCCCCATAAACATTCACAAAATCAAAAAAAAAAAAACCAAAAAAAAACCCAAAAAATGGTGCATTCTCTAACAGGTCTAGTGAAAAGTTAGAACATGTTTGAATAAAATATTCTAAAGAATATTTTACTTTATGACTCCTTTATTTGACAAAAATTCCCAGACCATGACTTCCTTTCATAGTTCAAATGTCAAGCATCCCTTCCACTGTCATCAGGGTGGCATGCAGGAACAGAGGGAGACCCTAAACAGAAGTCTTTAATGATGACATGCCTGGTTGACTCAATGACCCACAACATCTTTTGTCTCCCTTTCTCCCCATGTTGGCTCCTGCTGATTCAGATGGGGGAAGCCAACTAGCAGAGCAGTTGCTCATGCATAGTCTAGGGAAAATACTTCCTTCAACCCAGTGCATAGAGTGCAAAAGGCCCTTCAATTTCCTCTGTACTGTTTTTTGTGGGTTTTTTGTCTTTTTCTCTGATTGACTAGCTTTATATTGATTGAAAAGTCATTTCCTTTGCCCAGTCTTCTGAGAAACAAAATAAATGTTTTCTGTGACCCTAACTCTTAGATTTTTCTTTCCACAGAGCTAAAGAAAAAGTTTCCTGTCAATTATATTGAAGGAAAAATTATATTGTTGTTTTGTAGCACTTTTTTTCTCCCTATGTGTCAAAAGGGAGCAAATGATCCATTAAAAGCCTAAAAGCTGAAATAAAGATTAGGTGTAAAGTGCTATTGATTCCTTTATGAAAAGAAGCAAAGACAGATTCCACTCCACTGTCAGGTTACATTTTCAGTGAGTTACCCAGATGCAAGATTTGAAACTTCTACAAAAGAGTCCTTAAAGTGTTGTTGAAAGTATCAAATAAGATTACACCAGACAGGAGAAACAATCATTAAAAAATGTCAGTGTTTCAGCTGCGGTACTGTTAAGCTACATTGTCCCAGTGTTTAATGTAGCCCAATGTCTGAATGTTTAAGACACCCACATGAAGAGACCGAACTGTAAAAACATCACTTATGGTATTCTCAGTAAGTACTCTGTCTCTCCATACAAGTATATGTACCTTCATGTCCAGAACCTACAATGTCTTAGACACATAATTAGTTTCCATCGGATGGTGCAGAAGAAAGCTCTGACTTTCCATTCCCTAACTTGTTATTCATACAAAGAATAGATAATCTGAGCATTTTGGAGATTAGTGCAAGCTATACTACTTCTAATGAGAGAAGAACTATTGCTATAAGTCAGCACAGCAGATTTTCTTTCAATTACTCTGCCTTCTTGTTTCCAAGAAATGATGTTTCTTTCTGATGTTTCTTTGCTCCAAACAGGAAAGTGGACAGCAGTTGAAAATATATGCAACTTATTAGCAGAGAGTATATGGTCAAATATCATCCTTCTTTTTACTGTTTTGGCAGTCAAAGTTTATTAGAAACCAGCTACTCAGGGCATTTCTACTACTTTCTGTATCCATTGATAATCAGATTTAGCACCTGAGTATATAATACAGACATCTTGACTATGACACATTTGATCAGACAACCGATTAAATTCTATAAATTAAGAAGAATTCTACCAAGCTAAGGCAATGAATTTCCTGATTCTCGGTAAGGCAACTTTAGAGCATGTCCAGGGACACTTTTTCTTGACAAACAAAAATAAAAGGACAAATAGAAACAAATACCAAATAAAATCAGGTGATGAACCTTCCTCGTAATCTGTCACATCTGGAAATAGAATGATTCTGGAGAAGGTAGACTCCGCTACTTGAGAAACACTAACAGGAAGCAATTTTTTTAGAGCAAGTGAGTGATACCCTCGTGGTAAGTGCATTAGTTCAACAGAAGAGAGCAAGTCTAAAGATGAGAGATTGTTTGGGGTGAACTGCTTTAAACTAATACCAGCAGAGGAAGAAAATCTCAGAGATGAGTTTTAAATTCAGTTATTGGAATGTAAAAGGAATTTCTAAGTGGCCTGTATACTCATAGTAGAAACCTGAGGAAGAGAAAATATTAATTTCTAATAAAAAAATATTCTGTGAGTTTGTGAAACTAGTGAACCCTGACTTCACATGGATTTGTGTCCTGTGCTTCCTTTCCTTTTTTAACTTGGTACCATTGACCTTATATGACCTCTTTATAACACAATGCACCCAGGTCATTCTGAGCCACCTGCAGTTTGCCCTAAATAAATGTATGATACTCACGGATTGTCCCATGTCTCCTAGCTCCTTTTTGGCTTCTGACTAACCAAAAGGCAGAGCTATGTCTTTAGCTAGCTCTTGGATTAGCTCTCTCTAGTCCAGAGCCCTTCTGCGCTTTTAACACTGCTTAATAACAGACTGGGGATTCAGCCACAGCTGTAGCAGAAGCAGAGGTAGGAAGTTTGAAGAAACTGGTCACTGGGCTGACCGAAGAATACTCTTTCCATGTTTAGTGTAGCCTTAAATGTTTAACAGAATGAATGCTGTGTCAATGCTCTAGTGGGGTATAAATAGCCCAAATACTTATAGATCAGAAGCCCTTAGACACTACCTTGGAAGAAAAATATTAGAACAACTGATATGCATTTTTAAACATAAAATTTTTAAGAGTAGAAATGTATTCTTTTGCTATGTATTCTAATTAAACTGAACCTGAAATGTCTCCATTAGACAGTCCTGTGGTGCAGGAGGAGTAAATATTTCAAGCAAACAGCTGGAGTCAGGACCAAAAATCAACACTTTGTGCATTTTGAGCTTTTATTTTGTTCTAATTCTAGCTAAATTTAATGGTACAAATGCCGTTTAAGATCTGGAAAATACTAAGTGAGCTTCTTCACCATGCTTCCCCGTCTAATTTCAGTGAAACAAATCTAGTTCATATACATCTAGACTGCTTCATAATGCAAAGCTAGGCATTCTACTTTAGGACGATTATGATATTTACTCACTATGAATTAATAAATCATGGACAAATCAATTCAGCTTGATCATATCAGCAATGATGTGCCATTTAGTGGTTGCTTACAGCAAAGCCTTTAGCCAGTTCTTGATTGTACTGTATTATCAGTAGAGGAGACAGAGCAAGAGAATAGGCTGGAGCTTGATTTTCGTGTTGGGGTGAGTTGGCAACTCTCCTCCCTTGCTTGTAGAAATCAGACTGTTTTGCCTGGCAGCAGATAATCTTCTCAAGAATCCCACAATAAATTCCTGTGCTGTATTTTCCTGTCTGAGACTTTCCTTCTTCTGAACTGATTTAGACCATGTGGCAGCAATAAACGTAAGCCATGAAGTGAGACCAGCCAGACATACATTCTGCAAAGAAGCGTATTTATGGATAATCAAGAGATGGAAAAAAAACAACCCAAAAAAGAACCTGCATTTTTAAGAAACTTTCTAATAGTTTTCAGATCTAAAAATCCTCTTGCTACCAGATGCTGCTTTCATTCATCCTTAAAAATGTCTGCAGCAATAGCAATTGTTCCAGTTTGATGTTACTTTTGAAAAATATTTTCCTCATAACACTACCACTCAGAATACCTCTGTGTGAGACCATGGAGAGAAACTTGTGAATTTATTCATTTTAACACACTGAAAGGACCCACATAGAACCTAGTGGTGGACAGCTGTGGGTGAAGTTACTTCACTTACCACAAGAATGACTCTCCAATTCTCACAGGCTAGTTATGATCAATTATATGATGAAGATATAGCACTGTTTATGTATAACGTGCCAGCAGCTGATGTGGAAAACAAAACTGGTGAAACAGTTGCACAAACTTCAGCATGCTCTAAGATTCATGTTACATACCATGGGTTATTGCAAGACTTCTGCAGAAGATTCAGTGTGCTGGTTTTGGCTGGGGTAGAGTTAATTTTCTCCAGAGTGGCTAGTATGGGACTGTGTTTTGGATTTGTGCTGGACACAGGTTTGGTAAGTCTTCATTTCTGTCATGTACCTCCTTAAAAAAGGAAACAACTGACTCCCTTCCAACTCAGCATATTTTATGATTCTATGGTTCTATGTTAGATGACATTTGATGCCAAGGATTGATTCTGCTTATCCTTTGAGCAACTTGCTCTCCAGGAAGAGAAGGCTGAGAGTCATGAAAAACTTAGATTGTGTAACACAGGAAAAGACACAGATACCTCTGAGAGGAAAAGGGACCAAACCTGCTCCCAAGAGTGACACTAAAAGATGCATCCTAGGGGCAGGAGAAATTATGTAGACTTTGCCACAGCTCAGAAAGCCCCTGAGCTGAGTGAAAGCAGACCTGGAAACAATGACCTGTCCTGCAAGGATGCAGCAGCAATATTTATTTGGAAACCTTTGATTTCTAATGAATATTCTCAATTTTTAAAATGAGTCTGGTGTCATTCTTTTTCATATAAAGGATTGCTTTTGGATTTTGAAAGCCTTTTTGGTATTTTTAAGGCAAAAGTTCTTTCTTTCCTCTGCAAACTCTGGTAAGAGAGCAACTTATTCCAGTGGCATCAGCGATCAAGAGCGTTGATGGATCATTGCTACTGCTCTGCAGTGAGCTGGCTGAGCATAAGGGGAAAGGTATTCTGCTGTTGGCTGACTAAAATGGAGGTAGAAAAAGGTACAAGAATAAAAATGAAAAAGCAAGAGGAATCAGCTTTGTGAAAAGTATTGATTATATCAAGGAAAAATAAAAATACTGAAAGCATTCTCTCTGAGCCTTTTCACAATTATGAAGGAAGGGAAGGCGAATGCAAGAAGAAACAGAGACTGCAGGAGAGTGTAAAAGGAAACCAGCTGCTCATAGGAGATCTCTATTTTTAGATTTAAAAGCATACTGTCAGTGTCTTCTATGAAAAACAAACAAAAAAATTAAACGTTTTTAAAACTGGAAAAGAGAAAGTATATACACAAAGAAGGATCTGAAGACAGTTGTAGTTCTTCCCATATTATTTCCCACATTCTTCTTCAGAAAAGTGTGTCTGAGGGTTCAAACTCTGTAACACCCAGCATTTGTTTGTTCACACTGACCTAATTTTCAGGAAGCTTTAGGTTTTCACGTGTATAAGCAATTTATCATGAATACATACCCTGGAGTTTGTCATGCATGTACAGAACACAGTTGCCAAGGAAAAAAGTTGGTAATGGAAAAGGTGTATTATTAAATCATTAAAGCTTCTTGCACAGTTCCCTGTAAATCAGATCCAAACAATTTAAATACTAATCTGTGCTAATGCTTTTAAGTGTAAAAAAAGTAAGCATGTTTTTATTGCATTTTAGACAGCCAATCCTTCTTTCTTGTCCATATTTGCATTAAGTGCATATAGTTTCACGTATTTATATAGTGATTCTTCAACTGAGGAATCAAATGATACATCAAAGCAGAACAGAATATTTTCATCATGTCTGCAATGACAATATTTTGCAAATGTATTAGAAGTAATAATTGCTCATCAAACTAAATAAAATGAAACTTGGAAAAAATGTAGAGAAGCTTTAATAAAGTATTTGAGCTGCAAGGAAAAATATTTAAAATTGTAATCAACACATACAAACAAATCACTCATCAAATTTCCTAATATTGTGGCGCTAAGTAAGCTAATTATCCATTCTAAATGTTATTAAAATAGCTTTTTTTTTCCTTTGAAGTTAACACATTAGTTTTAATAGAACTATCAGACTTGAGAAATATAAAAAACACAGACAACAAAACATATGCAGAATACAAAGTACTTGTTCTTTCAGATGTTTGGACCTTGTGCTGAAGACTGTCGGGGCATATGAGGATGGTACTGTTTACAACAAAACACTAGAAATACAGAGGACACAGAGAGATCTGACTTCCTAGTGAAACATGATGAATGAAGTTCAAAGATTTAAATTCTGGGGTCAAAACACAAAGAATTTTTTTTTCCATTTCTTTAGAGCCAAAATATCTCTCTCCTAGGTTCACTGGGTCTACAGTGATGTAAAAATAAGGAAAGACATGCAGGGTTTTTTTTTAAAGCAAACATACTGGTAGAGAGCACACAGAAGTGAGAAATGAAACTATCAAACTAAAATCACATCAAGAATTAACAGGATAGATTTCTACAATTATTAATTTTAAAAGTTAGAGCTGAAATCCATTTCAACAGATGAAATATGTAGTAAAAGTAATCAAACTACCTTAAATTCACTAATTCACCAGAAGCATACAAATGACTCAGCTAGATTTGTCTTAGAAAAAAAAATCTACACAGAGAAACATAAGCATTGTAATGACTAACCATAATTCTGTAAAGTATGTCACTAAAAGTTGACTTTGAATAATTACTTTAATTAATTTTGTTTCTTCAAATGCAAAACACAGCAGAAGTTTCATATATATTACGTATATTTCATGGGAAATCTTAAATGCTAGCATTTTTCTGTCTCTTTATTTGGGACAAAGAGGAACAGGAGAGAAGTGTGGCATCTGAAGACATTAACACAGGATATTTTCTCTTGAAAACAATCAAAGAATGTTTAATTTTTTTTAATTTTTTTTTTTTAAATTTTTAGATTTATTTATTTTATTGCTGCCTTACCTGGTGTTACTTACATATAATTAGTATAGGTGCTCACCTGTCCAACTGTAGCTTTATGTAAGTTAGAAATGGCCTTCATTGTTATTTCAACTAAAAAACATCCAACAGCACAGGTTTTAGACACTCCACTTAGGTTTGGTATGATTTCACCTTTGGAGATATATGTCTCTTCATCCCTTATACAGACAAAGTATAGGAAATTTGATTAGATCAAATATTTAAACTTTTTCTGGTTAAACAGGATGGACAGAACCAACACAGTAACCAAACTGAGGGCTGTTGTCAGTACAGGGCACAAAATAATTATCTGTGGAAAATGCATGAGATTTTAATCAATGGGCTCAAAAGGTCTTAGAATTTGCACTTTCTACAGCCCCCCATTTACACCACATTTGGTAACCCCAACACCAACTGCACTTCCAGCTTTGGTAAACCTTGTATATTCTTTCTCTAAATTACAATAAACTGTCTTGAAGAAGGGATAACAAAAAAAAAATTAGTTGAACCTGTCTTTTTCTCTTATGAGCCTTTCACACGAGCCGGTCACTTGTGACTAGCTAGCTTTTGTCATTATAATGACAATTCTGACCTTCTTTGCATCTTCACCTCGTCTTAAAAGAGTTGAAAAAAAGATTAGATGAAATGGAATGGTTCTTTCCTGAAGTTCCTGGTGAAGAGATGCAAAATGTAAAAGTTTCAGACATAAAATGTACGTAAAAGGAAATGAATAGGCAAAGAAGCAATGAAGTCCTTAAGAGTCAAGGCCCAAGCTTAAGTCTGCAAACTGTGTTTCAGTTAGAATGGGAAAATAGTCCAAGCTTAAAAAACAAAAATGAGCAAAAAAAAAAAAAAAAAAAAAAAAAAAGAGATAAAACCCTCATGAATACTAAAGTCTCTTTAAGATCTTGTAAAAGAAATTGCCCTTTGGACTTCCTCCAGTTTACTCATATACTCACCCAAAATTGAACAGTTGCTCTTGACCACACATACTTGTTCCTGAGGATATTAGTTCTATTTTTTGAAAGTGTTCAACTGAAACATGAAGAAAAATGCTGTGTAAAAAAAAATATTGCAAACAAATATCTCAGCATTTCTGATCAGAATTTTCTCACAGCCTTTTAATTTGTCAAAAGGCTTGATTTTCTTTATCTCAGTTTTCTATTCTATTTTGTGGGAAGCATTATTAAAAATGTTATAACTGGAATTTCCATTGGACAATAAAGCTGTCTTTCAAACTGTCTCTTAATGACAAGATGCAATACATCCTGCTAAAGTTAAAATAAGTATCTGGTCTTTTAACGTGCTAATTCACAGCACCAGTTTTATAAATCTGGATATGTCTGCTAAAGTCAGCAGAGCACTAACAATTTATACAAAATAAGGATAATTACTGCTGTTTGAGAGAATTTTTTTAAAAAAGTTTTTCCCACTTAATTAATTTCAGATTTCATAATATATTAAATTTATTAATACTTAATTTATTACAATTAATTTATACAAATGTGATCAATAAGTAGGAGAGCTTTTTATACTTGTGACTTCACACTATTTCCTGTAAGAATTTAACTGCATAAATGAGAAACTGTCTTCTTTTTGTAACTACTTTGCAACTTTTACTATTCAAGTGCTTTGTTGGCGAGGACTTGCACATAATTGTGCTGAAAATTAAGCACATAAATTAAATAAAAAATAAATTTGCACTGAAAGTTCATTTTGGTTTCTTTACTGTCTAGCTGATATTGATCCGAACAGAATGTATACTCCAGAGATGCAGCACATAGAGAATTCTGTCGCATTGTCATTCAAGGAGTTTTCATGATCTGAGTTGGGGCTTCAAAACTTAAGTCTTTAGCTGGACTGATGAGAAGAACTCAGACTCTTGGAGGAGTTCAGTATGTCTGTGGATTTTGAGGCATGTTACAAGCATACAAGAACTTTCAAATCACTATATTTAGTGAATGCATCACATATAGCTTCTGAGGTGCAAATTGTAAGCATCTGCAGGCAATACACTGACTTTTAATAGCCAGAGAAATAATAAAATAATAACATCACAAAAAATTGTATTTATATGTTTCTATAACCTCTACATCATAGTTAAGATACAGTTACAGCTGAGGGCTAACTCCACCACTGACCTTTTGTGACATTCTGTAAAGCTTACTGTCAGCACTACAAGCTGCAAAGTAATGGAAACAAAACCCAAAACAATTCCCAAACTGAGATCAGTTTCTAACCACATGTAAGTTCAGCTGTGTTATGTAATGAAGTGTTCCAGCACGTATTTTGCATCTGTAATTATTTCCCATCATTCCCTATACAACCTTTCTAATGTGGAAAGTTGTCATACCCATATTAAAGAGGATGTTTCTTCTTTTTCACTTTAGAATTGACACTTCGTGTATGCAAAGAGGCAGAGGCAATTTAGTAGTCTCTCAAAACAATTTTGTCACTTAAGTTATATGAATACTCATTAAGACAGCATTCTCTCATTTTCACATATATTATCTATGCTCTGCCAGGGTAAGGCATGAAAGCAGATTTGTATCCCCCATTTAATTCACACTTTACCTAGTTTAAACAAATGTATTAAATTAATATTTTCTCTTGGAGCTAGCATGGTTGAAATATTTTTTCAGTGTGTCTACACTCAAGATTTAACTTTCTAAATGGTGTAAAAACAGGTATACTGGTTTTACATACATGTAAATACAGTTGTATGAAAACTATAAGAAAGATTTTCAGAATTGATCTACTTTAAAAGCACATTTTTAATTGAAAAATAAGTCAGTTGCAAAGAGCTAAATATGTACATATTTAAACTGAAATTTTTAAATTTCAAAGCAATCAGTTAGACAAAGTTGACCCTTTCTCCACAGAAGACAATGTAGTATCTTGCAGGAATTGTCATGTGAGAAACACTGAAGAGTGGCCAAGCTGTACCAGCTTGGTTCAACAGGCTGTACCTGGCATGAATTGAATTTTTAAATGCACTGATTGGGTCAGGAGAGCTGGGACTAAATTTCAGGGGAAGGGGGAAGTTTATGGAGAACAAGGTTGGGTTTATTAATATACTTATTTTCCCTCAACTACACTTTGATCACTGACTTAAACTGATGCTCTTGGAGTGAAGAAACATATGCTAAAGAGGAACTTGTCATGCAGGACATCTATAATTAAAGAAGATCTTCAATGAAAGCATTTCACAACACCTCCATTAAGCTTTGTCATACTGAAAGAAGAACATGAGCCTCTGTGTAAAGAAAAGTTAAACAATTGTCAGCTGAAAGCAGATGAGGATTTTATTGAATACCTGTATTACTAATGCATGAAGTGGTACCTATGCAGAGCACAGCAGATACAATCATTGCTTTTAATTGTTGTGCAATTTTTATTACCAGTGGAACTACTAAACAAAAAGAGGAGGATAGATTCCCATTACAGGTAGCCACAGTTTTATTTCAGGAGAAATCAGTCACCTAGGTCACCAAGTTGCCACTGATTCTAGTGCCAGGATCACCTCTGCATGATGAGACAGGTAGCTCTACTTTTTTGAAGACAGCACAGGTCAGGCACTCACACCCCACCAGCCAGGGTCACATAAAGTATAAAATATGGATAATCAAATCCAAATATTCTCCCTGTGAAGGAATAAAATTATTTGACAGGAAATAAAAAGAAAAAAGCTAACACGGAATTATAGAATCTTTAAAGGAATATATATAACAAAGAAAGAAATATACATTAATTACCAATTATCAAAAGGTATTATCGTCATTTCTACAGTCATATTAAGTTTTCACTAAGGCCACAGTGATTTTATCTTGAACCATGATTCAAATATCCAGATTACTGGAAAGTAGTTTTTGAAGTTTGCGTTCTGCATAGGCTAGGGAAGAGACACTGCTGGACAACTGTCCTGACAGAACATACAAATCATGCTTCAGCTGTAAAGTTGTATTTTCATTTCTTTTAAATGTTTGTATTAAAATATTGAGAAGTAGATAACAGATAGAAGCTGGAATAAATATGAAATTTATTTAATGCCCAGTGCAAAATTGGTTTACTGCTTTAATTTTATTAATTCTCAGTGTAAGTTTTTCTCTTTTTTTTTTTTTTTTTTTTTTGGGTGAGGATTCACACCATTGCAAATCCTACTGAAAACGTTACCTGCAAAGGTAGCCACAGCCAAAGGAGGGATACTCTGACTCTGGATAGTGGAGATTCCCATTTTGAGAGCTTAGCTTTTCAAACTTCATTTGTTTCTTTCACTAATTTACTAAACTTATAAAAGAATTTTTTTAAATATTAAAGTTTAATCCAGAACCTCATACTGCACAGGCGGTTTTGTCAGAGGCCCTTTCATAAAAAGATAAAGGGTTCATAGATCTTTGTTGAAGGTAGTGTTAAAACAGTACCTTACACCCTTGGGTGTAAGACGGGAAAACCAAATGTTTTGTCTTAGAATATAGAAAACAGACTAATATCAAGATAAATTTGTTCATTCATTCATCTCTCTGAGCCAACAGCCTTGCAAAAGGCAGGAAACATACTTTCGTTTGTTCCTGGTTTTAATCTCTTCTATGGTTTTCTTATTGGCTGTTTTTCCTGTCTGCTGCTCTTTCATTTACAGGTTTTCTCAAGTACCCTCATTCTCAAAGAGAAACCCACCTGGTTTCCATTTGATATTCTTGAGTCCTGTGGTGTCAATAAAACTCATCTACTCCCATCCATACTACTTCGGATTTATATATTAAGCATGGCAGAACTCAGGCATGTGTCATTTTTCATGGGGCTAAATGGAAAAATTTTCTGTTTTAAAGGGTGGTATCACACATTTAAGTTCAATATTGTGAAAAGTCAAATGAAGCAAAACACAGACATGCTAAGTACTTCAGCTTTCTCAAAGAATAGAAATATAAACATTTAAAATGTACATTTCTCTTTGGTTTTCAAGTATCATCAAAAAGAAGCCTTCAAAAGGCCAATGATGAAGAATGGAGGCAAAGAAAAAGGTAAAAGATAAAATTCATGGAAAACACAGCAGCAGTGAAAACATTAAGGCTTTTTCTTCACATATGGGGATTTGTAAAACCAGGAATGAGTGTTACAAGTTTTCCTGAATGAATTCAGAAGTTTGCCAGTTTGAGCTTAAGCCAAATAACTACGCAATGAAGAGTAACAGATGCACCTGATGACATAGCATTCCAGTTCAAGGACATAGCAGAAATATCACTCTAGTTCTCCCCAGTGACAGAAAAAACTATTGATTGCACATTTGCAGCTCAAATGCTTATTTTCCCCCTCCTTTCTAGAATAACAACAGAATTCTAAGTGTATGAAGAGTTTGTGGGTTTGGCTTCAATTCAAGGCCAAAAAAAGAGCGCAGACTTTCACCACAGACTACAGAAGAATTTACAAGTTCTGTGTTCAGAGTTGTGAAAACTTGTTGATCTTTCAAGCTAACAAGAATTTCAACAGTAGGAGCACACAATAGCGCAATATTCCTTTTGTTTTCTGATGGAAAAATTTACAGGAACAAAAATCCATTTGAGAAGAGGTGAGCTGATAACTTGAATTCAGTTATGTTTTGTGCATTTTGCGCTGAGAAACTGAATCACTGATAATTGATCTACCCAACTGAGTCACTGAAGAGAGCCAAGTAATTTGGATAACTTGGAGGCATATATTGCTTCTCTAGGCAGGAAATAGAAAGACAAAAAGAGGAAAAAAAGCCCAGACAGTTCACATTTCTTTCAACTTCATTTCATTCACTGAAATCAATAAATAATTTGTTTAACATATGAAGAAAAATCATTAATTTTTTAATATATTTTGCATAAAAATATAAATAAATACAAAAAATGCACAACAGAAAATTAACTTAAAATGGTGCTTTAAAATTGTTGTTGTTGTTGTTGTTGTTGTTGTTGTTGTTGTCACTATTTTCAGGTCTTTACCCAGTCTTTTCAACTTTTAGGTAAATATTAAAAACAAGCACATATTGTAATCAGATTCTCTTTTTTAATGTTTATTTTTATTTTCATGGTAGAAAAGTGGTCTTCACCTCATAGAAATATGTTTTTAAAGACATTTATCTTCCTTTCTCCCACTTCATTTTTCCCAAAAGAGGGCAAAAGTAAGGAACTATGAAAATTTGTGTGCACAACTTCTAAGGAATGGTATTTATTTGTGATTTTATGTTTTCAATTTCTATGCCTGATATTAATACAAAGGTTACGTGTTTTTTTTAAGTAAAAACCTCAAGAGAGGCAAACATCTCTCAAGCAGTCTCGCTGAGACGAGAAAATGAGCAGAGAGAGCAACCCATGGAGAAGCTGGCTTTTAACACAGGAACTGAAGAGATGAAAATCGTCTGCAGAGAAAAGTGGAACGAGTTGGATATGAACATCACTTCATTGCCTTGTGCTGGATCTGGAGCTCACATAAGAGAGGGAGACGGTCTAGAAACACACCAAGCATATTTTGGGGGAGTTCACTTCAGAATAGCTCTGATTTGTTAGCTGAATCACCAGCCGAAGGGGATTTGGGGGTGTTTTCCTCCTCATGCAAAAGAGTTTTTTACTTTGAGATGGCCATGAATTCTGAATCAACAAAAGTTAAGTGAGGAGAACTGGGAAACTTTCCTCAAAAACACTTTGCTGGTTAAAATTAAAATCTCTGTAAGTTCCTAGTTGAAGATGAGGAACTTCTTCAGGACTGAGCTCTTGTCTTCTATCCAGGATACAGATGTACTGGTACTAAAATGAGATTCCTGTGCTCTACTTCCAGTTTAACATTAAGCTAAAGTTTACATTTTCTTTTCCCTTTTTTCTTCCCAAAGAAGTTTGACTGTTACAGTGTGCTTCAGACATAAATGAACTTGCAATTAGAGGGTTATGCAGTTCAGAGAATTGTGTAAATAGTGGTACTTCAAAAGACCTGTTTAACTTCTAGTTAAACATTTTTAGTTTGTACGCTCCTGTGATCTCAGTGAACCAGTATGTAATGGGACATTAACTTTGATTTCTCTAACACTCTAAAATTTTACCATTTGTTCAAATATTTTAATGTCTGTCATGATGTAACTGAAATTCTTTGTCTTTTGTATGCTAAAATGTTGATGAAAACCCACAATAGAAAAATACTTTCAATTTTTACGCAGAAAAATATTGTTAGTCACTCCACATTTTTTCTTGTAAAACCAGATAAATGAATATGGGATTTGAGAAGGAATCTGACTTTTGTATATCTGGACATTCTGGTTTATAACTTTGTGATCTTAATGCCTAAACATAGGTCACTGAACTATTTGGGAACTGGAGTTATTGTTCATTTGTTCTCATATGAATTATGCAGATATATTGGATTCTCTGTGTTGTTTTGTTTGAAGCTAAAATAAGATTTAGTTGCTAGAGTAAATCAATCTCATTTCTTCTAACACTTCTTGTGATAAATCTATTAAATAATTTTTTCCTTCTTCTTTGTTAGACTGTAATGAACAGATGTTTTTCATTGCTTCCTTCCTCGTTCTCTCCCTCCTTCCCTTTCCTCCACTGCATTTTATTTAATATTCCAAGGGCAAAGACAGTGATTAACAACCAGTGTCTCATCTGAGCTCCCATTTTCAAACACAGCAGGTCAAAAACGCTGGTTTAGCTGAGATATTATTCTGAGATATGAAATTTTGGTCCCAGGTGAGGCTCTCCAGGCCACAGAAAATGAAGCCTGAGGGTGTACAGTATTTTTTAGCTGTACTTTGTGTGACACTGATTTCCATGATCCTTTCAAGCTTACTTATTGTCTACATTCAATAATATTTTCTCCTTACACTAACTTCTGCCATTTCCATCCCCACCTTAAAAAAAAAAGTAAGTATCACTCAAATTAAAATGGGGTGTGAGGAGAAGCATACCTCTAATATATACTTTCTATTTCTAAAATTGAACAGCCAGCTTAGGAATTACAAAACAATATTTTACATTTTCATTTATGAATTTTTAATATCATTTTTTGAAACACCTATTTCCAGAATAATTTTATAGGAAACTTAAACATAACAATAAATCAGAGTGAAATGTAATAAAATGGAGATGAAATTCACAGAGTTCTAGATACTTACTAGTTCTACACAAATTCATTATATTTTCTCATTGGTTATGTCACAGCATGATAATACCAATAATGATACAAACAATTTTTATTTTATAGCCTAAATAGGGTTTTCATTTAAAAAAAAATCCAATTAAACTTCCCATTGTTTCTCACATAGCAATACTTCTCTTTTTACACCTCACAGGTTACCTCCAAAACCTTAGGTTTTTTCTAAGATGAGGAGGTTCTGGCCCACAAGTGTAGAAACACCTACTGCCAGAGATGTTTTGAAAACCTCAAATACACTACAAAAAACACTCTAGCAGACATAAATAGCTTTTAAAGTCTTTAAATTTGTAGTTGTTTTTTTCCTTTGACAAACATTACTTCAAAGCGAAAAAAAAAATTAATTAAAACACATGCCTCATAAACATCTATACTCTCCAATATATTGCAAGTAAAAAATGAAAAGAATAATACACCAAGCAGTTCCAAAAGCTGAAAAAATGTAGACACCTTTTGTTTTCTTTTCCTGAAACTTTTTGATCATAACAAGCATAATTGACTGGTCTTAACTGTATTGTGATGTTCAGTTCACTTCCAGGATAAATATATTTCTGAACTCAAAATACTGGAGCAAAAGGGGTTTATTCCTTATTTTAAGTCACCAAGAATCATTATTGCCTTCTGAAGCAACACCTTAACAGTAAGTTCTTACTACTCCCTCAGTAGATGAACACATGTACATTGATACAGTTTATTTACTGTTTCAGAGTTACTCAGATTTTCCACCATGGCAATTAAAATTAAAAGGAGATGAAGATTTACGTATTGTTATATGAATCTGATATTTCTACAGTTAAAAACTTTCACTGCATTCCTAGAAGCATCCTAAGATGAAATACAAGGCCCTCAGGTATCTCCGACATGGTCTTATAGAACTATATAGCCTGTTTTTGTCTTTTCCTGAAGTCATGAAAAGGTCTCAGAATATTTTACGTGAAATTGGGACAGAGAGTTACTACAGCTATATTGAGTTTTATGACAAAATCAAGAACATTCCTTGAGGAGTAAGAGCATGTGTTTGCAAGATCACATGAAGACTGCAATTGCAACAAGGAAATTTTTCTCATTCTAATTTGAAGAATCATTTGGACTCTGCTGAGTCAATTTGATGTGTCCTTGGATCTGTCATTATAGTACAGTTCAATATATCCTGGTACAAACCTGATTTTGGATTAAAATTTTGTAGTACTCTATGAAAGATCCACTTTCAAGTAAATAAGTAAAACCTCCTATATTATTATGTGCTATTCATAAACATGCTCAATGCCTACACACTGCACACATCTATGCTCACACTGAGCTCCTTTTGTCAGTCTCTGGACGCAGCACTTGGGATGATGACTCAGTTTTACAATAGCATTTAATTGAACTCCTTTTGTCAGTACCACTGTAGATGCTTTTACTCCAAGTTCTACACATTACTGTTGAGCATGAATCCAAAAAAAAAAAAAAAAAAAAAAAAGTTTAGGCAGCTTCTTAATTGTTTTTAATGCCAGACCTCTGCTGGATTCAATGGTTTCTCCTTAGGGATGATTGGCATTCTTTGTATTTGTGCATACATGAGATTCTCATTTTAGAACTATTGTTTCTGATACCCATCACATATTCTTGTGCTGCTGACAATTCATATTATTTTTGTAAAACTAAAAAGTGCTCTGCCAATACACAGTAAGAACACCAGCTACATAAGGAATGAGTATATCAACTGAGGTTTATCTTTAGAAACGGGCCAAGAATGAGCACTTGCAATTCATAGTATTAACCAAAATTATTTTACATTGAAATGCTACTCTCTGTCTAAATTTAGAACTAAATGGAAACAGATAAGTAGTGTTATAGTCACCAAAGTCTCACCAGTTTCTCTATTTAAATATATGACTTTTTGGCTCTTTTCTTAAATCAATGCAGATATAGCTGATGATGGAGAAGAGTCAGGAGTTGCAATCAAGTTAGCCAGCTGTGATTGAGATTGATGGACTTTAATAACATTCTCATTCATGAAAAGTACTGATAATGTTCACACCAACTGCAGATTCCAGATAGAGTTCTACATGGCCATGAACCAAAATATATAAAAAATATTTACACCTTCATGAGAAACTTTATATCTGATGTGAGTTTAGTGATGAATATTTGTTTTTAACATAGAGATGGCCATGATTCCCAGCCATTTTTATTCCCAGAAAGCAGTGCCAATATCAGAGTTTTCAAAGTGGAAGAAAGAGTGAGTGGATACTGTAGTATAAGAAAATGCAATATACCTGTAACAGTAGCTGTGAAAATTATTCTTATTGTTCATTGACCACAGTGTTGCAATTTTTTATTTCTTTAAGGTTGTAAATAAATATCATTTTATTTTTTGTTGGCTATTGGTTTTCAGGGGGAATAGGGTGCTGTTTTTTTTTAAATATTGCTTATTTATTTGTTGGCTGAATACAGGAATATGGAATAAATCTGTGATCACATTGGGTAATTTTCTCATTTCTGGGAAGAAGTGGAATGAGAAGTGAACAAAGCATGCAGCTGCTTGTTCAAAGTATTCATAACTGAATGTGAAATAACATGAGAGAAGATATCTTTTGGCATCTCAGTTAACAGCTCAGACTGCACTAATATGACAATATAATATATTGTCTTTGTACAATGCAAGTCTCTTAATGTGCAGCTTCTGGTAATTAGAGTATCAACATGTAGGAACATGAATGGATTGCACCCAGCCTAGCAGATCTAAAAGCAAAACAAGTTTTTAAGAATTAATAGTAAAATTATCAACATAAAATTAAATTTTTATACCATTATGATGTTATTATGATGTATATATTGGCAGTGTGCCTATCGATAAGCAACATAAATTTATGTCTCTGAATTAGACCATGAATTTCATATGCACTGATTTATTGGGGGAAACGCATCTATAGTTTGTAAGTTCTTTGTATGTTATACTTTACATATAAGAAATAAATGGTATTATGTCATCCCATTCACTTCACAGGGCAAAGATGAACCTTTGCCTGGCTGTGTAACCATGTTTCCCAGTGGCATCCCCTGTTCACAGTATAAAAGATTATTTACAAGTGATTACAGAATTAATCATGACCCAGCTATGATGGGACCACTTAGGTTTGTGCCACATACCTGCCTAAATGCCCAAATACATAAACACAACTATCCCAAGTGCAAGTTAATTGCTGTTAATACACTGCTAAAATTTAGATATAGCAGCTAAGATGTTGCGAGGCAATTTACTTCTTGCTTAACTTGATATTTGTTCACCACATGTGTATACTTTATACTGTACAGCCTTCACCATAATAAGAAAAGCAATTTCTTGCTTCTGTCTCCTTTTCTGTGGAAATACCTTTTTAATCAAAATTCCCAATAAGTACTTTAAGCACATGGTATAATTGTTTCTATTATTTATGAAATAAATGTTAATACTTCTTAATATCCATGTTAATTTCAACAACATTTTTTCCAGAACTCCAACTTTTGCTATCCAAAATGTATCAAGAAAGAATTTTTATGGTGACACATAGAATGTGTCCCCTTTGCAATAGTCTGTTTTCAAAACTGTAGTTGCCCTTGACAGGAATAAGATCTTTTAGCAGCATGTTAAAAACAGAGATAAAACATAGTCATACAAGTTTCATAGCCATGTACACCATCTATTTTCTCTAGATAACTGATACCAAGTACTGGTAAATTAATGTCTTTCAAGGGCTCCATGGGAGAGAGGTTACTACTCCTTTAGTCTTCAGTGGGATCACTTAAGAGAGCTGTTGAAAACTCAGTACAGATAATGGATTTTAATGTCACACAAGCTGAGAGGAAAGAAGTGTGCAATTTACACATTTTGCTCTAGTGGTAGTATTGATTCTGTCCTATAAACCAACTTGTTCCCACATAAGACAAACATAAAACTGTCTGAACTGAAATGTGCCAATCTGTCTAAAGCATCTGTTTCTGGAGGAAGAGAGAGAGAAGGAAAAAACAACCTAGAAAAGCAAGGAAGGACATGGCTTTCTTTTTGTTCCGTTAATGGTCCCATCTGTGAAAATAAAGGGTGTGAAAACCATCAAAAGCATCCAAGAACTCTTGCAAGGTGGACAGAGAAATATGCTTTCATTCTCGTAACCTTGAACTTTCAGAAAGACATGATACAGAAGAAACTAGATTGTGGGAAATATGGAAATAGCAAAGAGGGCATAGGATGGTGGTGTGGTTTAACACCATGTGGCAAATAAACCCCACACAGCCACTCGCTCACTTCTCCCCAGTAGGATGGGGCAGAAAATCAGAAGGGCAAAAGTGAAAGAACTTGTGGGCTGAGATAAAGACAGTTGAATAGATAAAACAAAGCCATGCATGCAAGCAAAGCAAAACAAGGGATTCATTGACCACTTCTCAAGGGCAGGCAGGTGTTCAGCCATCTCCAGGAGAGCAGGGCTCCATCGTGTGTCATGGTGAATCGAGCAGACTAATGACATCCCTCTAAATATCTCTCCCTGCCTTCCTTCTCCACCCTACTTTATATGCTGAGTATGACAACATATGGTTCTGGGACAACCCTTTCATCAGCTGGGGTCAGCTGTCCCAGCTGTGTCCCCTCCCAATTCCTTGTGCTCCCCCAGCCTCCTCATTTTGGGGGGGGGNGGGGGGGGGTGAGAAACAGAAAAGGTCTTGACTCTGTAAATGCCTTGCAGCAACAGGGAAGACCTCTCTTTGTTATCAACACTGTTTCCAACACAATTCCAAACCTTAATCCTGTACTAGCCACTGTACAGAAAGTGAACTGTATCCCAGCCAAAACCAGCATACATACATTAACAAGTACAGACACCTTTGCATGAGAAAGTCTCTTCTGGATAAAGGCCTTCTATTTTGAGTAGTACCACAAAATGCAAGCCTTATTCTCAGTTATATTAACATAAACATTGTCAGCAAACTTGCCAAAATAAGTAAACAAAGGTAAAAACCCTGATTTCTGGAAAACAGCAAGAAAAAATCACAAAACACTTCTAACTGTCTTAAAAATAAGGTGAAAAGCAGCCAACACAGATTCATTAAGAACAAATCATGTCAAACCAATCTAATTTCTTTGTATGAAAGTTAACAGGACATGTGGATAAGGGAAAGTATGTGACACATGCTGACTTTAGTAAAGCCTTTTACATTGTTGCACATGACATTTTCATAACTAAGCCATGGAAATATAAACTAGATGATACTGCCGTTTGGTGAGCCTAACTGGTTGGAAAACCACACAGAGAATAATTATCAGTGGCTCACTGTCAAACTGGAGAAATTTATCAAATTGGGCTCTTCAGGAGCCTGTCTTTAATCTAACATGATTCAATATTTTCATTACAATGTTGGATGATAGCACAGAGAGTAAGCCTATTAAATCTACAGATGACACCAAACTGTGACAGATGTGAAGACGTTGGAGGACAGGGTTAGAATTTGAAATGGTCTTGTCAAGCTGGAGAAAAAAGCCACATGTAAACCAATAATGGCAAATGCAAAACTCTATACTTAGAACAATAAACTCAACAAATCCATAATGGGGAATATCTGTGTGAACATTATTGTCTCTGCCAAAACTATTTCTGTTTAAACATGGAAACTGCCTAAGTCTAAGCACTGCTGCTATTCCCAAATTCAGTATCTATTAGATGAGACCAATCTGACTTGCCTGAACATCCATTGTTCATTTTGTTCTCTTTGACACAAAATGCTTTGGAACAAGTTCTATGACCCAGTGACTGTCTCATTTCTTCATCTGTCTCATGTGCTATACCCTTTACCAAAAATTACTGCCTCTAAAGAGTTACAGTATTCCCTTGTTCCTAGAGTCTTTGACTCTCCTCTCTGTTTAGAACACTGGTATTCTCATGTCCCACCTCCTAGCTCTCACCAGCTTCTAAGAGATAGAAACAACAGCCCCTCTGCAAAGTGTTCAGTCTTCCTTTCCATTTTATCTTTTCCCAGTTCTCTCCTGCTTGCCCCTGGTTTCTCCATTCATTTGACATCCTGTAGATCTTTCTTGCTCCTGAACTTGCAATATATTAGCATTACTCAAAGACCTATGCATCAGCTTTGTAAAAAAATAAGAGAGGGAATCTCAAAACTCCTACCTACAAATTTTCACTTGGAAAACTGGCATTTGCTCTAAATTACTGGCAAGAGTCATGTCACCTTAAATACCTCAGAGCAAGCTCTCAGTTCTTCAGCTGTTGAAGACATGATCAGAGCAAGCTGTGTGTCGATAGCAAGATCCAGAAGAAGGTAGAAAGTGCTTTTACAGATGCATATCTCCCAAGTTCCAGATAACCCACAGGCACAACCTGGATTTTCTGTCCACCACTCATCTTCAGCCTAGCTCTTCCACAACATGGAACACTTACATTCAGTTGTGTTGACCAGATTAAGTAGTGTTTTAAGTCCCAGGTTTGGCAATAAATATTTCTCCATTCATCCCTTTTCCTTTGGGTGAAAATCATAAGTTCACAGACCATTCTGGTCCCACTTAATCATGTCCCTAGAAACTTTCAGGTTAGTCATTAATTGTAATGCTGCGGTGTATGGATACCCATATCCATACAACATCAACAAACAAAATGAATTAAAGTCGCGCAGAGACTTTGGGTTGACTGCCAAAGGTATAGTTAAGCACTAAGAAGCTAAGATTGAAAAGCTGAAAACGAGCCATCAGTTTCATTCTGTAACAACAAAAATGAAGTAACTTTAGTGAGATGCAAAAATAACAGATTTTCTTGATAAAGTATGCACAAAACCTTAAACAAATTGTGGATAAAGAGGAGGAAGTCCAAAGGGAAGCAAGGGGAAAGATCAGAGTGTTAGAAAATATATAGAATGATACAACAGCGAAATTGTTCTTCCTAAAGAATTGAAGATTTGGGAATATTTTTCTCTTAGTTTTGTGACTTTCTGTCAATACCAGCAGCTGCTAATGAACTAACTCCTGAACTTTCACAACTGACACACACCAAGATTAATCCCCTCTAAAAGGCAAGTCTGTGCATTTGTCAGCCTAACTGCATTGCAATACTACTGTAGAACTACCGGGTCCTACAGAGCAGTCTTCCTATCTCTTTTCACATAATTCTAAACAGTAGTTATATAGATTTCTGGGGGAAAATGTCTTAGATTTGACTGATGAATGTATAAACAACCTCTCTTCCTCACCACAAGACTCATGTTTTGAAGCCCTATACAATAACTTAAAAATAAGTAGGAGCTGCACAGCCCCATTTAAAACAATCTCTAATTGATTATCTACTTCTAAATGACAAGTTCGATACCTTTATGACTCCTCTTAGGGTCGTTTTTAAGAGAACCTGAAGCCAAATATGATAACAAAACAGCACTTTTAACTTTACAAATAATTTTTAACCATATTTCTTCAAAACACAAAAATATAAAAATTATGCCCTTTGTTTTTTCATTGTATATATTCCCTTTTTTGTCAGAATTAAAAAAAAAGAGGAAAAATCCTATATGTTGTACACTATTAATTATAAAGATGAGAATATAAATCACATGTGATACTGTAGTAGGGGGATGAGTATGCAAGGGAGCATAGATAGATTTACAAGTATAGACATGTTTGCGTGAGAAAGTCTCTTCTGGATAAAGGATATCTAAAATAAAGGGATCATCACATTGAGAAATCTAAAAAAAGATTCTCACATAGTTAAGGCATGACAGTCCCTGAGTGATTTTATTCCCTATCCTTTAATTTTATGCTGAAGATAAAAGTCATGCATGAGTCAAATCACAAATGCTTAGCTGAGTTAAGAAATCTTTTTTTAATTGAAAATTCAATGAAAAAATATAAAAAATATAAAAAATGTAGGAGAGCTATTCAAGCAAAAACTGCAGGATTGGTGATTTTAATAACAATATTTTCAAATACTGGAAATTTACAAGTAATAAATATGAAGAAGTGATTAAATAGCACATTTCTTACATAAATATTTTTGTTCTGCTGCAAACTAATGAAGAATATAGATACTTTGCTTGTCAGTAATTTTTACAGGATAGTAGAGATTCATACCCAACAATAACCACCCGAGATTTTTAGTTCCAAAATCACTTGAGGTTATTTCTTTATTTTTATTTTTTTCAGACACACATGCATCTAATTTGTATGTAAAATTGCTAAAGGGAAAACCTCCCACATCAACGTCTTTACAAAAACTATTCTCACTCAGTTAACTCAGCTGCAAAGACTGAAATCTAACTGAATACCTCAACTAGAATGAACATGTTCATTTAAATCAGATATTAATTAGTATCTGTGTGTTCCTTCTATAAAATCAAAAGTGAAGTAGGATTATTACATTGCATAGGTGGAAACAAATTTGTTAAACATGAGGAGTTGTTAATGTTGATGATAAAAAAAAGTACAGAACTACAAAGCATATTTGTGCCAATTCTTATTTCACTAAGAGTCATTTCAACTAGAATCTTCAACACACTCTTTTAGATATATAGTCCTTCATGTTCTGTGAAACTGGTGGACATCAGCTACTAATCATATAATTGTGTTAAAATCTGTACTTAGATATGTTTACTTGATGCATTTTGAAATTCTATGTTTTGCTTCTTGATCATTTCAGAAATTGAATTAAAATTTACAGTACAAGCTATGTCTTGAAAAAGTTGTAGCACACATGTTAAAAATTTAAAAGCATTGACGAAACAGGTGAAAACATGTTTTGAGAAACATGTCTTCAAATCTGCTAAATGGTGGAAGACCTTGCCAAATATTGAAAGTTTTCAGGGCAACTTTTTAAGACATTAAAGCCAAATAAGCCAACCATGCACTTTTCATATAGACCGGCTCCTGGCACAAAAAAGCTTTCAGAGTTTAGGATGTTTGCTACTAACAGAGCATTTTCATAATAGAAGATAGATTCCAAAAGAACCTAATGCATTTGAATATTGTCTTCTCAGGATCAAAATTAACAAAAATAAAGCCAGAAGAGAACTGTGATGTTATTAATCAGACAGCAGAAGCAACCTTTCTATGCTGACATCTACCTTGAATTCTCTAGATTATTATGAAAAACTTTAATTGATAAAGTTGTGCATGTTTTTTGATTTTTATTTTTTTTTAGTGTTATAGACAGCAGAGTGTAGGTACCCTGAAGGCATTCTAGAATTTTGCTAGGAAAACTATGACAATGAAAAAGAAGTGTACATTGAAATTAAGCATGTTTTCTTTTTTTTGTACCTATAATCAAAAATATGCTTGAATCCATGTCTCTACCCTGTTCTGCACAGAGCAGGCTCAGAACACACAGACTACACATTTCAAATGGAACTAATTTGGAATATTCTCTCCAAGAATGCACCTGATATCCTTTAGCTGCCAAGAGATGCCCAGTACAGGAGAGAGACAAGGCCCAGTCTGAATAACCCTCCCCAAAACTTCTCTATAACATTGGCCTTGGGTTCTTAACCCAAGCGGTTGCATATCACGGGTCCATTCCTATTTCATGTACTTGGTAAAGTAGTCCCAGGGTCTATCACCATTGGCAAACCTGCTTCAGGTTACAAGACTTTGAAATTCAAGTTCTAAGTGCAAGACACCTCTCATCAGTGTAGCTCACCTGCTCTACTGAGGCCTTTGAGACCCATCTAGTTGGTGACATTTTCCCAGGGGGAAAAAAACACAAACCCACTGAAGTCCTGATATCATGTGTTCATTTTTTTCATGGTAAAACAGCTTCAGCAGGACAGAATTTAATCTCCAACACCCACTTACTTGCTGAGCAATATATACTCCACTTGTATGAGAAAAACCTTGGGTTGGATTTCTGTTTCAAACCAGAGAGACTTATGGTTAAAAAGTAGGTCTTTCAGTACCTAGATTTATCTTTTAGGACACACCATAAGCAATTGCTTCAGTATAAAGTTATACATTCTCTACTCCAGTCAAAGTGGAAGGCCAAAACAGCAGAAGACAGCTTAACTGTAAATAGAAACTGAGCAATATTATGTTTTCTGCTTCAAGAAGGCAGAATATATTAACTGAGGTTACTTCAACAAAATAAAATATCTTATTTAGAATTTATAGTAAATATAACCATTTGATTCATATGATTGTTTCAATATTCAAATTTTTTTGCCTTATACCTTTTCCAACAGCATTTTTATCACTATTCTTGATTAGCTCTAATTCAACAGAAGAAGACATATTTTGAAAAGCAAACACTTCAGTAAAAGATGGTGGAAAGTAGCTGTGATCATGCCTGTCTTGCTCAATGACACAGAAAATCCATTGTGCAAGTGAGAATAGAAACCATATTTTCTGAGCTGTAAGCCTGTAAATTCAATCAAAAAGTTATTTTTATTCTCTATTTAAGTACAATTATCATTGTCTATGAAAAAGCACTTTACCAAAATAGTTTGTGGAGTAATAGGTAAGGAGAAAAGAAACTTGTAGTTAGTTTTTGAATTAATAAAAGGAAAATTTTAATATATATGCTTGGAAAATATCTAGCACAGCTAAACAAGATTCATGTGAAATATATCCAACCATCTAAAAATGAAGGCAATTAGCAGCAATTATAGAGCTTTTTTCCTAAAACTATGTATTGTAAATCCTTTTAATCAGTGAAAGCACCAATAACATCAAGCCATTGTGTGTCTGAACAGGAAGCCTAGTATGTAAGAACACTTTGCTTTTAATTAACTTTTGGATACCACTTTCTGCAGATCATTATCGGGAGAGGTGCTGCATAGAGGAAACTATGTATTTTAGGTTCCTATTAAAGGATTAATTGTATTTTTAAGTGCAATATGGTAATGAGAAGTAATGGCTGTTTGCTGGAGGTATACTGTACTTAATAGGTTGGTGGATTAAACAGTCCCTGCATTAAAAGGAATTATTGTATTTGTCATAAATACCTTTGAGGATAAATTTGCTTTCAACTGCTGGAGGAATTCTTTGATACAAAACATGAAGGATTACATGAAGGTGACAGGAGAAGTAGTCTGCATCTGTCAGGTGTGCTCCTGATCACAGGCCAAGAAAACTTATGAAGTAACCTGGGGCATATTACATTCAGAAACCAAGCCCTGTTATCAAAAATCAAAGAATCCGATGTAGTTGAATGTTTTGTATTTGGAAAGGGGAAGCGAAGAAGTAATGCATTTGGAATTTACTGTGTTTCTGTACTAGCTGCACTTTTTCTGCTGGGCTCAGTAACCCCTCAGAGGGCAGCAGTGTTTATAAGAGTATCTGCTACTGTAATGTAAAAATGAAGCTGCAAAAGTTAAGTTCTCAGTTTTTTAACACAAGCCCCAAGCCATGACCACAAAGGGTAATTTAAGAAGGGGAAAAAAACAAACCACCCAACAAGTGAACAAACAAAAACAAACAAATAAACAAAACCCCCCCAAACTTGAGAAAAAATCCCTGAAGGATCTCTCCAGAGTGAATACTTTTCATCTGCTGCTTCAAGACTGCGTAGTTTCATATGAATTACTTTTCATGGGAATTTTGCAAGAATCCCTTCTAACCCCACCCACCCTTTCATGTTGGATATGGTTGTTAATTGTGCAAAGGCATGGGTGGGGGGAAAATTACTACTGTGATTTTGGAGTAATTTAGTTTCTAGAGACAAAGGCTTCTTTTTTAGCAAGTGGATAATCTAGAGTAAGTCTTTTCCTATAAAAGGTGTAGACTTGATTTTCTTTCTGTCAAGTGCACTGCAGGTATAGCTTGTTGATATTGCTGTAGACCCAAAGAGACAGTAGGATTAAAGGGGGGCTTAGATTTGATTTGGTTGTATGAGGAAGACTGTATAAGTGGACAACCATATCATGAGGTGAGTGTGTGCACTTACCAGTATAGTGCCAAGGACAGGGAGAAGGGGATAAACAAAGTTTAAAAGGTCCCATAAGAAGAAAGAAAAACAGCTTTATGTTATAAAATGCAATGAAGGCTGGAATCACAAAAAAGGAAAAATAAAAGAGTGTAATGCAAGAGAAAAGATGTTTAGAAGAATAAAAAAGTGTTATTTAGTGTTATAGAAAACATATGCAAAAATACTTGTGAAAAAAATGGTTTAACCTAATTTATGTTTGAATACCAGCATAGCACTGCTTTTAGTTTTCAAAATAAATTTTCAGTGGCACTCTAGATGTTGAAAGCAGCTGAGACCCTCAGTCTTTTCAAGTGTTACAGGATGAAATTAAGGCATGTTACCAGAGAGAGCATGGATTTAGAGGAAAAGCGCTGATCCCATAGCCTTCTCCCCAAAAGAAATCACTCTGTAAACCTGAGACACTTCCTTTCCCGTTTCAAGAAATCCTTCAGCCTTCACACTTCATGACAGACGCTGCTTTCAGAATAAAAGCTTAAACTTCCCTTAAGTATGTTTAGACTTGAAAAACATAAGAAAGCTACAGTTGCCTTTGTTTATGTATTTGATGAGGCCTTTCCATGGTGAAATTGGCTTGCCAAAGAAAACAGTCTGCGAAGCCCAAACAAAAATTTTAATAGCTCTTGATGAATGATATTCCATTTTTTTCCCCCAAAAAAAGGTTCTAGATCTCTGTCTCATAAGGAAGGATACAAGATCATACAAGTATTTTTGACTTGTCAGCTTCTCCCATTATTTTTCCTGTGAAGTTGTAAAAAAAAGTTATGTGCACAAATACTATTTTGTTACAATGCTAAGTTTAAAGATCTACAGCTGTTTCTCTTTGACATATACACATAAAATGCTACCATGCTTCAAGATGTAATTTATGTGTTATTGTTTCTTGCATGGAAATAACTAGAATTGTAGTTTCATAAGATATGATACTAATTAAATCTTAGTGTTAAGTATATGAAGACCACGAGAACCAGATTCTTAAAAATTCTAATTGAAAAGAAGATAAAGGGATAGCAAGTAAGTCTAATATGCACTAAGTATGAATAATGAGTTCCTGCCCATGGCAGGAGGGCTGGAACAAGGTGATCTTTTAGGTCCCTTCCAGTGCAAAATACCAATTCTATGATTATGACTGCATGCTTTTAAAAATGTAGGAATCAATAAAATGCTTACTCAAAGATCTAAGAAACAGAACTTGTTTTCTGAACAGTTTAATAAGAGATGTGCCAGGGTAAGTGTTAAATCTGTTCCTCAGTCTCATTAGTATTTGTCATCTGAAAGTGTAAACAATGAAAAGAAAGTCTAAGGTAGTCTAAAACAAGGCCAAAACTATTTATATTGGCAGTCAAAGTCAGCCTGCCAGTGCAAGTCAGTTCTTCCGACTCTTCGTCAGTGAGTCAAATAAAGAGAAGTGAGTCTGCTAAAATGGTTATTCCTGAAACCAATTAAAGGCAATTCTGAGGTTCTTTCAACTTATCCCATTATAACTTTCAGTAAACCACCACCTAATTTTTTTAATTATAATTATTTGTGTAAATGCTAGATCATAGACAATTAGTGTTCTCTGTAGGAACTCACATACTGGATTGACTTTGTAGAAAATCATTGCATAGAAGTTAAATGACATTAAGGATAAAGGAACTTTACAGAGGATGGTTTTCTGAATCTATTCAGCAAGCCCTAAAATCCCAACTAGCTAGTTTTGAAAACAGTATACCTGGGTTATGAATTTAGTGGCTTCAGAGTAGAGTTAGTGGTAAGCCTGAAGCACTGAAAACTTATTTGCTATCTTTGAAATTAAATAATTGCATTGGTCTGCAAAATTTGGGATGCTTTGTTACAGTTTCAGCATTAAAATATTTTTATCTGTTTCAGATTCTTTGTGGTCTCCCTAGTAATCACAATTCATTCTCTGCATCAGCTGGATAGATTCACATTCTAAGTTTTAGGACATTTATTTTCTTCTTTGTAGTCACATGATCGGTGGGAGGTTTCTCAGGATTTTTCACAGGTTTTGCACTATCAGCAGAGAACAATTTCTCTTAGTCCATTGTTTTGGTTTAATTCCAGCTGACAACTAAATTCTCCATAGTCGCACTCACATTTCTTCCTGGCAGCATGGGGAAGAAGATCAGAAGGATAAAAGTTAGAAAATTTGTGCATTGAGACAAAGATAATATGATAGGGAAATCAAAAGCCGTGCACACAAGCAAGGCAAGACAAGGCATTCATTCATGACTTCCCATGGGCAGACCAGTGTTCAGCCATCTCCCAGAGAGCAGGGCTGCAGCACCCAATAGCTCCAAGGCTTGAGAAGACAAACACTACCATTTTGAATGTTCCCCCTGCCTTCTTCCTCCCCTAGATCTATGTGCTGTACATAATGCCATATGCCTTGCAATGTCCCGTGGGTCTCTTGGGGTCAGCTGTGTCCCCTCCCACTTTCCTGTGCACCCCCAACCTCCTCCCTGGTGGGGTGGGGTGAGAGGCAGAAAAGGCCTGGACTCTGGGTCAGCACTGCTCAACAGCAATGAAAACAGCCCTGAGTTATCAACACTCTTTCCAGCACAAAACCAGCACACTCACTTACACGTTCACATCACTTCTTCATTAAATATCACCTTGATGCTTGTTCATCTACATTAGGATGCCTGACTGATTTGGAGAGAATCCCCGGAACAAGCCATAAATTAGTCTAGAAATGTATTTACTTTCTAATTTACCTATTTTAAAGCTTTTTAGAGCCAGAGCCATTCTGATACCAGAGATACAGAGGAATGACCTCCATGCGGAGATACAGACCTTTACATTTATTCAGCCCTATATCCTTGCCTCTAAAATTATAAGCCAGATAACAGAGATATTTGTCCTCATTCCCCCATCCAGCATCTTCTAATGTGTGGTTTGGGAACATTTTTCTGGTTAAAAATTTGTCTTTATAAATATCAGAATTCCACATTTTCTTTCTGGAAGCTGATCAAAAGATCCCTGAATTCTCTATTGGAATTATTTTTAAGGACTCACCTCAACCTTGACACCTTCTTTTCTTGTAATATTCTGTTCCATCTAAGGAATGGATAGTTCATACCAGTAGCTTTAAATTTAAAATGTAAGTTCCTTTTGAACTCTTTGATTAATTCCACTTATCCTGGTAATTTATTATTATTCATATAAACATTTTGCTCTAACACCTTTCTCAACAGTTCTTCATTCTGAGATTTCTCCAGTTCATCTTCTGGGGGAAAAAAAAAGACATGGGTACAGGAAATTCCCTGACCTCTGTCTTAGTGAATTTCCATGCAAGTGACTGCCAACTTTTGCGATGTAGTCTTATTATTCTAAAGTAAGTCAGAGCACAGTTCAGGTAGTTCTTTGCATCTTCAGTTCAACAGGCTTGAGGGACAGTAAAGTCAACTTGATATAAGTGTAATCCTTGAAATTCTTCACTGGATTCCAGATCAGTGTAAAAATATTTTTCCATTAATTCTTCAATGACATTACACAAAGAATCATCTGTTCTCTTGCATATCATAGAATTGTAGGGAATATCATGAATCAGATTCAGAGTGTAACATGCAGCCTACCTTCAGTTTGAAATGTAAATACTTAGAATTGTGAAATTAATTTCACCTCATGTGAGCTCTCTGTGGACAAGCATTTGCAATGAAAATATCAGTTAGGACTTGCAGTTAAAATGTGGCTCTTCAATCTCTGAAGACCACAGAGATTACACAACACACTGGTGTTAACCAGGAATCTGTCTCTGGCACTGGGGCAGGGAAGAGGCTGTGCAGCCCTGCTTATGAGGACAACAGTTGTGGTAATTTGGTAGACTGAAAGATTATACAGATTTTGTACAGATTCTGACACTTGAAGTGAATGTGGTTCATTGTTTCAAGGATTCTTGTGTACCAAGGATGCCAAAGTGGAGGTGCTCAACAGCATTTTTCACAGCTCTTCATCTCTAGTTGATGAGTTAAACCAAATCAGCATCTATAAATGCCACAGTTCTAATTGATCAATGAGGCAGAGAACACTATTAAGAGGAGTTCTCAAGAAAGAATACATTTATGGAAGAATTATTTAAATCTTCCATCCTCTTTTTACAAGTAATGCTAAAGGATAAAATCCAAACAAGTTACTAATTTCTCTATTGCAAACGCTGCTGTGAATGGTGAGAGTACTGACAAAGTGAACACACATACATGCAACTTCATGATGAGCTCTGTTTACATATTTTACTCATGATATGTAAACACTAGTACCAGTACAATAAGGTTATTACAGAAGACTTTAAAATACGTTTCCTTCCCCTCAGTGGAGAACTTCATGACGAGTCCAGTATTTTTTCAATTATTAGAAAAAATTCTCTTGTACCAAAAAGCAGAGAAACAAAGTTTGTGATGCTGATACATAATTTGAAATGGAACTAACAAGAGTCCAAAAAGTCCTAATAACCAGCCACAGAAAAAGCCACAGAAAGACATAGAGTTTTTTGGTTTTTTTTAACAGGTGTATTTTCTGAGTTCTTGTACCCTGTTACCTGTGCTGCTTCATTTCATCTCCCTACTATGTATTCTGGTACTATATCTTACATAATCATAGGCAAAATTTTTAAATAGCGCTTATTGAACAGCAGCTGTCTAGTGTTTTGTTTTACCCTCTGATTGTTGAAGGTATTCTTTTCATAATTTACATTTAATTTTTTATTTAGCTGAAATAAATTAGATTTTAATTGAAACTAGAGTCTTATACCAGTGAGAGAGTATAATGTCAGCCTAAGGTTGAACTTTTCCAGACTAAAGATGCCCTGAAGTTCTTTAGCTTGTCCACACTGCTAATGGGGTGAGATATCAAGGACAAACAGACAGTGCATGCATCATTTAGAAATGGGTAGCACACCAAATTCTCCCTGGCAGAGCTACTGATTCACCAGCAACCTCGCAGGTTAATATACGAAACTGTTCACATGGTTGCATAGCTCAGTTGCTGTGTGCTGTGAACTCAGTCAGTGTTATTTTGTAATATATAAAATAACTTTACTGGGAGCTTGTCGCAGTGTTGGCACCTGTCTAATGGCCATTGAAGTATTCATACTGAAGTGATGGCTGCACTGATCATATGTGGTTGGGAAGGAGAACAGGCAACTACCTAAACAACAATTAGTTATTGAAATAGACTGTGAAAAGGCGAAGCAGTAATATTCACAATTGTGAAGAATAAAGCAGAAGATGCTAAAGTGTGGTGATGTTGTGTCTACAAAAAGATGATTTTTGTGCTTAAGCCAATGCAGCCATCTGCATGCCCATCTAACCTGGTTTGTCACAGCTATTAATTAAACCCCATTTTTTCCATATTTTTTCCACCCACAACTGCATTTCACAATGAAGTAGTGATAGGGACTTAAACAAACAAACAAACAAACAAACAAACCCAACATTTGCTAATCTATTTTCAAAATATACTCTCAATAATTAGGTTAGAAGGGATTATTTATCTGAAAATACCTGCCTGCAATTTGGTAAAAAGATACGAATAGTTAAGATTACAATGCAATTTTTTACTTTCAGACAAAACAGATGTTTTATTTTAAATAAAAGTTATATATTACTTCCTATCTTTATGTTCCCGTGAGAAAAATGAGAGAAAATCATTTCAGGTTGGTCCAAAATTGATTTTTTCCACAATTTTTCAGGTCAGCCAATGAAGTGAAAAATCAATTCTTCACACAGCTTTAACTCAAGCCCTTCTTGAATATAGAATTATTACTTTCCTCATGAGCATTTTCCATGGCATTCCTCACCACATAAATTAATTTATCTTAATTTGGCATAGATTAATTAATTTATCTTCACAATACTTTTGCAAAGAGCTGGGACTGCTATTTTGATTTCACACAAGAGAAGTTGAGGTATAGTTACATTAGAGAGCAAAAATTGCTCTTTTGGATGCTCCCCTCAACTACAATCTAATTTAGCAGAGTAGTTAGCTGTTGCATAAAATCCAGAGCTCAGGGCACAGACTATCAAAGTGGTCAAAGCACATTTCTCACAGAAATCAGCTTCTTCTATGCTTCCGTAGTGCTTTTGTGAACTGTATTACAGGGCTTCATACTGGACACTGGAGACTGGAATCCAGCCAGATACTAGCTACGAGAAATTTACTTTAAAAGGCCATAACACAGGAACCAGTTCAGAAGCACAACAGAGTTAGAAGTACTTAAGAAAGATAATAGTAAAATTAAACAATATATACACCCTGTAACAATAAAATACTCATAGTGTTAGATTCTCTTGTGTTCCAACAGAAGTGAGGATACGATACTCTACAACACTCTGCTCCAAGCCATTAAAAGCTGCTGCTAGAAACAAAAGACTACACAATGAAGGATATAGGATGAGACCATGCACCTTTTAATCATGAGTACTACAACGATGATGATGAACGTTTGAAGATACATCTGCACCCACATATAACCAGGACATTCCTGTGAGAGCAATGGAGGTACAAGAACATGCTAAAAAATGCCTGTATTGTTTGTCTCCATTCACATTTTCTAAATAGTGCCTTGATATATTGCTTGAGATCCAAGACAACAACTCATTTAAAATCATGTGGGAAAATATCTGGTGTCTTTTTACGATATTGTTAAAGTGAAACCAAACTTTGTGATTTGTCTGTCTCAACATCTTCCTTCAGTCTCATTATTGCAAAAACAAAGTGATTTTCATTCTGAGATGTGATTAAACTCACATTCATGTGCCAATTGAGGTGTAGAATCTTTTACTGGGAAAAAATATAGACTTCAGAGTTGGCAGTGGAGTGCTACTGTACTACACTCTGTGAGACCATTAAATTCAATCCTTCCTTCAGACTCACTCCAGGGGTGATTTCAATTAAATTTGTTCAAAATTTATCAGTTTCCTGCATGTATGCATAAATGATTCAAAGGCACTTAGGCATTCACTGAGCAGAATGTACTGAAGGGTACATTATTATTGTTATAACTTTTCACAGTTCTTTTCTTCATAAAATTTACCTAAAAGAAGCCACTATTATTCAAAGCTCAGGTCCTCAGCCATTCATTTGGTAACAAAGTCTATTTTTCAATGCAAATCTTAAATATTCCTTAGTCATCAAAACTGCCCTTTTCCTTGACGTGATGGTACAGCTATTTCCTACAGGGAAAATGGTGACATTTAGTTTACGAATGACTTGAAAAGCTGTTTTCTGTCTGCTTCTATAAAATATGGCATTGTTGATTGACGTAGTTTTTAGAAGACACGATGGAGTCTGTGCATGCAGTTCATCATCATTTCTTTATTTTCCCAGTTAGCATTATGGGAGGTGCACTTTAACACTAAACAAATACATCAGTGGTGAGAAGACAAACAATTAAAGCTGCACAAGCATCTCAGAGATAACATTAAATAAGAGGGCAAGCGCTTAGCTCACAATAAATGTGTTTTCTCTTATCTATCTACAAGAACCTATTAGACACCTCTGTGCCCTGAAGAATTTATCCACAGGAACTCATTGGTTAGGGCCTTTGTTTCTAAATGTGTATCTGTAAAATACTCCTTGAGCACTTATCTGTTGCCTTTTTAAGGATGACAGCTTCATGCATTTCATACTTAGAAAACTTTCAAAGCCCATGCTAGATCCCCCTGAGGCTTGGTAGCTTCTCATATTTGCCCAATGGAAAAGGGAGAAAGGAAACTAAGTAGTCACTGTGTGTCTGAGGAAAAGACCTCTGCAGACTCTGTGAGTCAACTGTTTTAGCAGGAAGGAGAAAAAACCCAGCAAGCGGATAAAAAATATATATTTCTTCCAAAATATATTTGAGCATCTTTGGATATAGACCCAAAGGCTCAGTTGTTAGCAAGCTATAAGGATTGAGCATTACATATTACTCATCACCTGCTGGATTCTGCTGCTTCCTCCTGTAGAATAGCCCTCACTCAATGGCTAACCAACCCACTTCAATAAGAATGCTCATTAAATAAACTATCATTCTGACTGAGTAGGAGTGACAGACAGGACTAGCATAGTAACCATTTTGTTTTAATTACCTGCTATAATTCAATCTTTTTATGCTTTTGTTCTGATTTCTTTTCATGATTATAAACCCTGGGAGAACACAGAACTTTTCTTAAGTTATGCTTTATAGCTTTCTTTCAAATGAGCTTAACCTACATTTTAAAGGTGACATCAGATGTCATGTTCTGCTTCATCACAAATGTATGAGCCATGAACCACTTTACATAACCTGACTAGCCAAAGCTGACTTCTTGGGGACACCTTCTCTACTCCCTCCACCAGGGAGCAGGGTAGGATAGTGGCTTCAGAGACTTGAGTGGTTCCTCTCTAATGCTGCCAGGACATTCACAGAAAATTAACATGTGTTCATCTACCAAACTACCCTGAAAGTCACTGTTGCTCAAAAAACCCTGAAAAAGCAGCATTGGTAGAAAACATAAAATTCAAGGTGGCATATACCAAAGTTAAGATGTAAAAATTGCCACTGTGCTCTGTTGTCTAGATACTAGATCTTCTAGACTACTCAATTCACTGAATCGTTTTACTTGTTTCATTCTGTAGTTCCTGCAAAAGACTAATGATGTTAGTACTCTGGCTTTTAGTCTGCAGCAGATACAGCTACAGTTGTTTATTTTCATTAATTTGGTCTTGGCTGGCATTATAGAAAAAATACAGCTATACATAATTTGTTTGTACAGCGACTAGCACCCGGGAGTATTGGCCCGTGACTTGAGCTTCTAAGAATTACAGTAATGAAGATGATTCCCAAAGGAAGGTATGCTTGGCAACTTTCAGATCAAAGACAATAAATTTTTCTACCTTCTTTGGAGATAGAAACCATAGGGAAAATGGGTGGTGCAACTGTTGCACATTTTTTATATATAGCTGAGAAGTTTCCTGGAATAAGTCCAGAGAAATATTTCATGGCCCAATCATTACTTACATAAAATAAGCTAGTGCATTGAATAATTGCATGCTTTTTGTTTTTACCTAAATCCCATCCTAAACTATCTGAAAATTGAACATGATAATTCTTTTTGCCTTTGTATATTTTAATAGTTTTTTTTAAAGAGCCTTTAAAATTTTTAACCTGTATTTATTTCAACTAGACACTTAAAATCAGGTGTCTGAGGCAAATATTCATTTGCTCATTTAGACTCCTACTTTTATTCATTATGGTCCTATTTTCACAATATAAGAAAAACATAGTTTGATAAAACCCAAAACTCCAGAACAAAAGTATGTAACTTGAAATTATGAGATAGCTTTGTCATATAAATTATGAAGATTTTGGCATTTTAACTTTTCAATAAAACAAATTAATAAGTGAACATTAAGATTAGAAAGTAGTTGATATTTTACAGGTAAAACAAATGATTTCTAAACTTTTGGGCAAGTGTTTTTCGCTAAGATTTGAAAAAAATTCTAGTTATCTTTAACTTACAAATTTCAAAGAAATGGAATATTTAAACTACAAGAAGCAGAATTTTGTTTTCAGGTCATATTTGCAAAATGCATGAGGTTTAAAACCCCTCAGTGTATTAACATCCAAGAGGTGCTTTGTGTTGTCACAAGTTGTAAAACTTATATGAGAGCCCTGTGTTAACTCTCTTGTGCTTCTGTGCACTGAAGCTAAACAAATTAGGTATTTCACAAGGTAGATAAGTAGAGCCCGTAATACTTTAGTATATAAATGCTAATATTGGAACTCTTAAATAAGGTAAGCAGAAGGAAAATTAAATCTTAAAGGGAAAACCAGTAATGTCTGCAATACCACAGACAACCCCCCCTGCAATTTCAGTAAGTTAATTTACCCTTTTTTTTCTGGTAAGTGAGGAAAGAAATTCGAGTGCTTTAGCAAGAAAATAACTTAAGTTAATCAATCTAAGAGAGAAAGTGAAGGGGAAAAAATCCAACCTAACCCATTTTATCCTGATGCATTTGTATGGTTCCATAAATGTACCTGAGTTTTCATTGAGCATTGAGAACAGGTCCGTGCTTCAAAAAGTTCACAGCTAATGAGAAGAGTTTACATATCCCTTTACTATTGGATATGCTGAAACACATCCTGCCATGACATAACATAACTCCATCTGCATCACTCCTCCTTCCTCACAGCCCACTTTAAAGAATATTTTAAGGCTGGTTTAATGTTTTAGGGAAACTTGAACAGTTCACTATAGAGTGGTTATACAAATGATATTAAATATCCAGCATGAAATGAGCATAATGTGCTGAAGTGCTGGACTCACATCAATGACAATTCTAACATATATTTTATACATATTTTTGCTTTCATAATCACATATTTTTTTTTTAAATTTTAAAAAGTGGACTTGGAAAAATGAGACCATATTCTAGTCAGTGCTGCAATTTTTACCAAAGCCTGTACTGTAAAACCTGTCATAAGTGGCACTGAAAAACTCTTTTCAAATGTAAACAATTATCTTACTTTCTTTAACTAGCTTTTCTTTTTCCCCCAGGGGAAAAAGAAGAATTTTGATTAAATGAATCTTACTGAAATTTCCTTAAATTTAATTTATTTACCTCATTTATTTATTTTCAAATACCTAAATGTCACCATTTTTTCTTCAAGAGAGGAAAAGCATGTAACCCTCACTTTTAAGTTGCCTCCCTCTTAAATCTTCTGAAGGGCTCTTGACACATAACAGACACTCATACTGCTACTTCCTCTTGAAAATCATGGGATGCTGAAGAGAACCTTTATTGCATGCAGCCTCACAAAATAATTGCAGCAAAGATGAATGCAAGAAACCAGTGCTTGATCAGACACCAGAACACAGACCTTAAGTGTCTAGTCAGAGAAAAGTGTGTGACAAGCAAATTAAATAACTTATCTCTGTTATTATACTAATTTTCCTCTTGTAAAAAAAAAGAATTTGCCTCAGTCAACAAAATAACTTTAAACCACTACCCTTTATCCTAAGTCTTCATAATAGCATTTAAATATGGAATTTGCTGTTATATCAGAAATTATTATGTATCTAGAGAAGCTGGGAGATAGTAAAAAATAGGGTAAAAGCTTTAAGGCAGACAGAAGTAAATTTTACCGACAGGGAAATTATTGGATTGAATGGTGACAAACCTAAGGTTAGCCTTCTCATTGAACTGCTTGGATGCTCTATAAATGATTCTGGTAAAAAATAATGGTTTGTTCCTGAAACAGCTGGTGCTATAAATTGAGAAAACATGGTCTACACAGAGGATGATATGTCTGCAAGCAGGACACTTACAGTTATTGGTTCCTTTGCCTAGCAAATGCAGAAGATTGAAGAGTAATGAGAAAGGCAGGAAATTCAAATGTTTATAGAATACAAATATTTAGGACTGCAGACATGTGCTACAGACAAAAGAGACGTTAAGCTATGAACAAGTGAGGAAGCAGAAGACCGGTGCTCTTTTACCCATCACAACATTGACCTGATCTACCAAAGTACTGTAGGGGGAAATGAAAGGAAAAAAGTAGATATATTCTGGGATGGGTAGACATGAATGTCTTTGTACATAACACTATGGAGAACTCATCTGAAATGTTGTTATCTATTCATGCCATACACATTCAGGAGAGCTGAATTCAAGTCAGAATGCAGAATGCACAACGAGGAGAAGCAAACCTACATTGTAGCAGGAAACCAAGAGAGCTGGGGCCATTGTCCCAGCAAAAGAAAGGATGAACACACAAGGAAGTAGCTCAGAGGGCTACTACCAATTAGGATAAATTTAGGAAGGGAAGGATTGACCGAAGGAAAAATAAAAGTGATGGAAGGTAATACTCATGAAAAGGTATGGACTGAGGTTTTCAGATGCTTCTTGGAGACCACAGAATTCTGAAAAAGTCTTCCTCTGGTAGAGAAGACATAAACAAATCCTGGCCAGCTGTAAGACCTGCAGACTCTAACTGCTTTCACCACATCAGGAGGAAGCTTTCTCCTTTCCACTGTGATGCTGATGATTGAAAGGCAAATTTTTTCCCCTCTCAAAATTTTAATTTGTATGACAAAGGATATTAAAACTACCTGTAGGAAAAATTGATGTTCAGCTTCTGTAAAATGACTTCTAATACTGTCTAATACCTTCCCATGAAGAAGTCCAGTTCCATGACTGTATCATGGCATCAGGAACTTTTGGCCACAGTTATGCAAGAATGTCACTATCATATGTGCTACAACAAGAAAATCAATTCTTGTTGCAAAGAAATTAGACATGTTTCTTCTTGTCTTATCTAAACCTCCTCTAAAAGTAGTTCCCAGAAATTTTATATACCTTCATATTTGAGAACGATGGGGTTTGATGACACTGCTTAATTTCAGATGTAGATATTTCAAGCCAAATTTCAGATCTGCATTAGCACGGTGTTTTATAAAGAACAATACACTTTTCCATTGCCTATGACATACAAAATGCAACAGTACCTCTGAAAAAAAGAAAAAAGGAAAGGTTACTAAAATCCATATAAAGGCTCAATTATTTCATTACAAGAACAATTTTAGAACATGGAAGGCCAAAAATCAGACATATATTGAGCTCAGAATTTTTTTCAGTCTCACAGGTGATCAGTGCGAGTTGAGAAGTCTTTATACTCCATTGAAGATGGATCTGACATTACTATGTTACTGGTGATGTCAAACATAGGCTGCTCTGGTTTGTTTTCCCTGTCAGTTCATGCACAGGAGCCAGACAATTTAACCACTCAGGGGAAAAGCTTGGCAGATGAAGAACCCAGATGCCAGTTTATAGATTTTGCTTTTCCAGCAGTGGCGTCTGAATCTGGTTGGCCTCTGACTGATTTTTGTTGCAGACTTTGTTAAGCTGCTATGTAGCTGGTCTGTAACACGATTACCTTACCTTTTGGAGCAAGTTATTCCAAAGACATTTCTAAGTATGAACATTTCATATGATTTTTAAATATGATTAATGTTATGCAACTTGTGTAGCTACTGTTTGGTTCATAAGATGGGAATCATTGCATGCAAACTAGATGGTAAAAAAAAGAATAATTAAAAGAATTGAAAATTATTGCTCACGTGAAAATTAGATGTTTGATGCCTGGTATCATACCAACATCTGCCTATCCAATGTAACATATTGGATAGGATGTTTACATAAAAGATTTACAGTTAAAAAAAATGCAAATCCAAATGTATTCTTGAATCAGTGAGCTTTCCTTCCACAAATCCATCCTTGGCATCCTCTCTGTCTTAAATAAGTCAACAAGTTTTGCGCATCTGTTATTGTTCCAATCACACAGCCACTATCTTGATGTAATATTTCTGCAAGAAGAAAACAAATTTTTCCAGCTCTCCACTTCATTAATAAAGCTTTTATTACTATTTGAATCCACAGGAGAAAAAAAAGAGACTTGAAGACAAGGCCAGAATACAGACTGCATGAAATTCCCAAGTAAGCCTAAATATGTCTTGGACTCATACTCCTGGATAGATCATTGGTCCTCCTGAGACTGAATGTTGCAAGTGAGCCCAAAGAGGAGGCTGAATTACTGCTGGCATGGCCTGAGTGATAAAGAGTGATTGGAACAGGTAATTATGTGCCTGGTACTGTACTTGTTATGCTTCCTAGCATGTGCTGGAAGAGGAGTGCACAAAACGTCCAGCCTTTAAACAACGGTATGGCTATGCCCAGTGGTGCTTTGTAAAAGAGGGCCTGGAATGCTTTCACCAGCTGACAGTTACAAGAATAGAGCTGGTTTTGTGGTTTGGTTTGTTTTTTTCACAAGGTAAATGCTCTGATATATCTAAAGCCAGGGTAAATATGCATATGTTTATCTATTGTACCAGAGTGAAGTTTTAGTTTTGAGCTTTGTTTTTGTTTAACTAAGTGGTATTTCTTTGAATCTTTGCCTAAACATGTATAACTATCTCCATTTTTAATTATAGTTTTACAGGTCAAACATCTTTTTTTACTTTCTACCTTAAGGTACTCCAAGGTAGATGATAAATAGAAAAATAAATTCTCTACCTCTCCAGACACATAAAACAGACCTTGGCATATGACTTCACTCAGTTACAGCAGCAAGATTGAGATTACACATCTTTTTCCCTATAGATATTACAATCATGTCACACAGACTTTAAAAAATTCCCCTCCAATGCATTTAGATATAAACATACACTAGTAATCCTTTCTTCCTTTCTGAATTATATGTATCTTTAAAAATATTTGTTTTTATTAAAATATAATCTTCTAAATCACATGATATTTACTTAGGCTCATGCTTTCATCATAACCTAATCTGTCATATTTCAGCTGGATTTGCTTTTCATTCAGACTTCTCCATTGTCCTAGCAGCATTTAGAACTGAAATCAAGCATAATTTATAATATTTTTCACACCAAAGTGTGTCTTTCAAATATTTGCGTCATTATCACAAATTAATTCTATGTATAATTGCCATATTATAAAATAATAAGGCCATGTAAAATCGCTTCCTCAAAACAAAAATTATGTTCTTTTTTGAATGCTATATCCAAATGTCTGATGTACTATTCTTAGTTTTTAAATCGAGAATACAATCATTTTCTTATTAGTTTTCTTGCTTTAAAACTTACCACTGTGTCTTTTCAAATATAGTGAGAAGTAACCCAGAGAAGAGCTCTACCAGCCCAATGACTCTAGGTCACTCTATCACTGTTGGGAATATTGTTTTAACTCTCTATAATCTTTATAGCATAACTTTTTTCAGGCATTACTAAATAAAACTTTATAATACATCAAGGACACCATTAACTTAAAAAAAGGGAAAGTAAAGCACAGTTAAGTCAAAAAAATATTTGAATTCAATTAACTTTCCATCAGGATCCGTAACATAGCTACACATCAGTACTGGGGTTTTTCCTAGAAGACATTTTCCCACCCAGTGATGAGAGAAAGTGAAGACAGATAACAAATACTTACTTCATACTTAAAAATTAGTTAAAAATATATACAACTCAAAATTATGTTTCTGAGCAGAAGTATTTGAATAATGCATCACCTCAAATATGAGTCATTCACTTGCACACTCTAAGAGTTGGTTTCTTTGGCAGTTTTGTGTGTCAGACATCCCACCCAGCCCAGGAAGCATAGTACCCCAACCACCTTGCAGCCTAATATCGAGCAACATCAGATGAATGGGATGAAACAATTTCAAGTTACATTCTATTATCTACCCAAACTGCCACAGAAAGATAAACGCATTCTAAATTATTTTACAACATCTAATGTGACAAATACTCAAATACAACAAATGTATTTGTTGGTGGTTTGCCTCAGGAACAGATATGTATTCCTAATCCCCATTTCCTAAAGGTATATGATTGCTAGGAGATAAAATTAGAAGTGATGGAAGATATTGGTCTCATTCACACTGGTGAATTTCATGCGTGTGCAAGCCTTGTTCTTCTGACTGGAAAGAGACCAAAGGCCACAACATAGTGTACTGTCTGGACATGTAAGGCCACTGATGAATAAAAAATGTGAGCTATTTGTGCTAAAAATGGTTCTCATGCCATGTGTTGTCTAAGATTTCCCTAAATGTGTGCTTTGATCATCAAGTGCAGCTCTTCGACAGCATACTGAGATGTTGCCACCTCACACTGATATATGCAATCCTCCACCTCCAACAGTTTCTCAAATACAGAACTGAACTTACGTATTACAAGGGGTTGGGTTTTGCTCCTGGTTTGTGGTGAGCTTTTCTTCCTGTCTAAAATCCCATCTACTGCTTCGAATATGTGCTTTAAAAGGGTTAAGCATGCTCAATCTGATATTCTTATACTGCACTAGAACAGATTTGTGTTGCACAGAATTGCAATGGAGCAGCTGCATGTGTTGCAAGTTCTCATGGGGAGTCTGCCTGTGTGAGCGATTCTCTGACTGCCATCAGTACTTTGCACTTGCCTTGGTGCAGACAGATTCCTTGACTCAAGCTTTTGTCACAGACGTATTTTCTCCTTCCACCTAGCTTTCTCTTTCCTTCTTTCTCCTTCCTCCATGTTTGCTTCTGATGGACAAAAGAAGAAAACATATTTCCAGGCAACTTGCTATATTTACAATCAAGTGACACGGCAGCCAGACCATTACTTATCAACTCTCCATTAAACTTTAATAGATTAATCATAAATTATTGAGGAATTAATGTTCAGATCCAGCTGTGCTGTCCCAGTTCAGTTCACAAGTGCCAACAAAGATACTTCATGGCCTATGCTGGTGAGCATTCAGACTCAATTGCCTCTTATTTCCACACCTCAGCTTTCTGAAGCAGAAAAAGGAGGATTTTTTTACACTGAGTATACAGACAGAAGGAGAGAGAAGAAACTTGAGCTGAAGAATAATGTCCCAGTGCATGGGATTTTTCTGAGTTTTGTAAATAAACATCTGCACTTAAAAACTGAAAAAAAGCAAATCCAAAACTGAAACCCCCACCACTTGAAGAACAGCTTTTCAAACTAGGTATAAAATGCTAACGTGAAACATATGCACAGATTTTATAACATGAACAAATGCATATCTGCCACATAGTGGCAACAGAAGGTGACAGAGACTTATTTCTATACAATAGACGTAAAACTACCATTCTAAACATAGCTGAACTTTGAATCTGAAACCAAATCGATTTTTATAATAGCTGTACACATTTTTTAAAGCCTTTGAGACACAGAGGGTACTAATAAGAGTAGCAGATGAGTTGAAGTGGCCTGATACTTTCCCCGCTAAAAATGAAAACTGAAATTCTGCTCCATGTATATATTTTGTCAGCTGTCAGTGTTGAAGCACAGGTCAAGAGACAATAAGACTAAACTAAAGGAATTGGTACTTACTCACACCTTACTTTGGAGATTGCGGTGCACATGCCATAAAGACAGGCTCTGTCAAGCAATCTTTCCCTTCCCTTGCCCCTGCCAATATCAGTCCACCTGTCAATCCACCTGCCTATTAGTATGCTGTTCAAGATTGAAATGAAATACCAAAGCAGTGTCTCTCAGTCAATTGTCATTGCCGCAAGGAATAAACAATGAACAGAGAAACTTTGATGCTAGTTCATTATAGTCACTTGTAAACAATTAAGAATTATAAGCAGACTTTGGGAGTAGGCAGGTAATTACTGAGATAAAAATTATATAAATCAGAGTACTGAAACTGTCACGTGTGAATTCTACAGGGGAATGTGAAAACGTATATTGATATATAAGGAGGGCACTGCTGTGAAATGCTAAGTGTATTACCAATCATATTTTTAGCTGACTGTTCTCTTTGATGAGTCTGAGAAATACCGGATGGAAATAATTTTGTCAATGACTTTCACAGAAGATTCAAGTACATGGAAGAGGAGGCTGGAAAATAAAAATTCACTGCTGTAAATATAGGCCTTATATACATTAGCTCTCACAGGTGTGCTTGCACAAGAGTATATGCTCCAATATATTCTTAGATGAAACAGACATTTTGTAGCACACACTGTAGGCCAAGGTCTACCTTTTTGGGCACAAGGGAAAATTTTGTCAAAGTGAGTTAATAATTGGTACCCAGTTACTTATGGGTGGAATACTTACGATGTCCTCAACCACACCTATAAACTGAAAAAAACCTGAAAGAGCACGGGTGAACTGTGCTTACAGCACAACCCTCTGATGGATATTATGAGGGAAAATGAGTAATGTTTCCTTCTGTTCATTTGGCAGTGTATTGGAAGACTAATAAAATCTGCATTAATTCCAGAAGAAACAAATGTTTAAAAGGACATACATTTACACTACCAAGCTGGTTTCCATTTCTGACTGTCCTGATGCTTTGAACATTAATTTTAAAGTGAGTTGAAAAGCAGACTGGTCAAAAGAAAATTTACATGTGTATTAAAATATATTTACAAACATTTAATATAAATTGTCACTGTATCCTCAATGTTGATGGAAAGAATAGACCTGAAGAGTCTTTTAGGGTGAATACAAAGACAGGTTATGTGACTTGCAAACATATATATATATGTAATATATAATTATTTTTCTTTTTAGCTTTGGAATAATTCTCTTTTTCCTCTTTCTTTCATACATTCATGCACACCACAACAATGCATCTGACTAGAAATCATTTGATACACGTATTTGACATAAATTTGCTAGCAAGCCAAATACATAAGACAGTATAAGTCTGCAGCTATACCACCTTGGGCTTTGATCTTGTCAGATCTCATAAACTAAGCAAGATTGGGCCTGCTGTGTAATTGGGATGGAAGACCTCCAAGGAAAACCCAGCTGTTGTAGGAAGTGGTGTTGGTCACTCAGTAGGTGGTATTCTTCACTCTGGCTCCGCACTGAATCAATGCCGTACTGAGATGCTGCTGGTGGCATTATCTGTGCACCATACATAAATCTAAGATGCTGACCAAGTGGGCTAATTAAATATCCCCTGGCACATTTCACAAGAGCTAAAATTGTTAGCTGCAGCATCCTGGACAAAGTCCAAATGGAATAAATACATTATGCCAACTTAAATATTCTCTACAGTTGCAACTAACTAAAGTATTTAAATACCTTTAATTCACTGTATACTGTTTTGCATCATTTATGTACATTGTTAAACAACTGCCACATTTTACTCCAGAGGTGATGACATTTCGCTGTTGGTTGAACTAATTCCGGCATGGCCTATAAAACACAGTCACAGTGAAAAGCATCTTGTACAAGTAAATATTTATACAGAACATTTTTACTGCTATGCAATTTGTTTCTCAAAATATATCACATGCTTTAGTGGGGCCAACTTCTTGTTGTGAACAAAAAATAAAATTAAAAGAATAGTCTTTTATTTTTAACCCCTTACTATTTCATCTTCTAGGTAAAACTTATCATCACTATGTAAATTTTGGCAGATGGACAATATTTTCCTTTACAGTGAACTAAAATTTAAAACAAAAGAAAGCTTTCCAGGTCCTCGGAGCTTCAAATATATTTGGACAGAACCATATTAAAGTTTATATTGTGTATGCAACTCTACTCCACACTGGTAAAGAATTCACTGAACCATTAAATAAAGTGCATTATTAAAATCTCAGTGTTATGTGACATAATTATGATGAAGTTTGGAGTAACATCTTGAATTTTTATTGCTCTAAGATTTGCAAAGTTAAAACTAAAGCTCCCTACTCAGCTTTGGATTTTAGACCTCTGATAACACTGTAGGTAAAACATCAGCAGGAAGCAAGATTAATGGCAATGTAATTTTCTCAAGAGAAAGAACCTCTTCTGTTAACATTCCAATTTAATTATTTAACTGTCATTTAAAAAAATTAACACATGATATAAAAAGCTATACATTGGATTACATTTTTATAATTTTGCCAAGATTGAAACTGTGTAATTCAACACAATTTTATTTGGCAGTACTCATGTGAAAGGAAGAATGTATTTAAATGTTCTTTTTAATGACATCTTGTTTGAACAAGTCATAATAATTAAAGATATAATAACCTTATCAGCAAAATTAGCTGTCAGATCACTATTTTATTGTTGATCCTAGAATATGATGAAATAACTCTGTAGAATATTTTTAAGGGAGGAGGGAGGAAGCGAGAGAGGAGTGCTGAAAAAATATCAAAGATATTTAATCATGTTGAAATCACGGATATTATGGGGAAATGTGGACCATCAAAACAAAAGTAGCAATTCCTGTGCTCCTCTGTACTGATATATTCTGGATGTTATTGAAGGAAATTTTATTGGACAGCCTCACACACAAAAGGAAGGCTTTTTTAAAAGTCAAATGGACAAGTTTCTTGCAAAGTAATCAAACAACTGTATTTTCTTAAAGAAAATTTTATTTTGTAAAATTCTGGAATCTCTTACTGGCTATAAGAGCACTTCATCTCACTCAAGATTGCAGGGAGATGCTTAAACTCATTTGTGAGCCAAATCCTAGAATCTGTTCTCTCACCTAAGCAACCAAGCTCATCTTTTTCTTTTTCAACATATGCTTCAGTGTTTTCTGGCACACTTTATACTGAAAATGTACAAAACAGAAAATGTACCCGGACAAATAACTGGAAGAGAAGTTTCCCAACCCACAGTGAATGCTCTGAACATTAAAATGCAGAGTTTAATGCTGATGGATTTATTCTTTTTCCTTCATGCAATTTCAGGAGGGAAAAAAATCCTTGTAATTCTTCCTTTATTGTAGAAAGACTTAAAGAGGTTAAAAGTGGACTACAACATCCATATACACATATATGTACAAAAACTAACCTACACATTGGTCTTTCTTCCAACTCTCACCCCTCTTGGCTTCTATACAGAAGAGTTGAAATAAGGGTTCAACTTATTCTAAAGTACAAGCCTGCAAAATTTTAATTACAGAAGGTGAATAAAAGATTAAGTGAATACCCTTCCCAGCTGTTTCCTAAAACAAATAAATAAACAGGTAAAGAGTATCCATGTTTTTGTCATTATTTGTATTTACATTAAATTCTTTTATCTTTAAATTCAGAGGAAACAATATTTAGTCACTGAAACAGAATTTAGATACAAGTAGATATTAACATTAATTTGCCTATTATTTGTTAATTCATATACTATTTAATAATGGGCTGAGGTAGGTGGATTGAAGTATTAAACAAAGTTGTGGGAGATGGGGAAGAAGAGGGGAAACCCAAAGCTGAGAAATTTAAATTCAGACCTCAAATAAGCATGAATTATTCCTCCTGATGTTAGCGGATGCTTTAAAATAGATGTGGCCACAGATTTCAGATGCCTAAAGGTAGAGTTCTAAATCCACATTTAGGCACTTAAGTAACACTGGCTTGATTTCAAAATACATGTAGAACTGTAACTCCCACTGTTTTTGAAATAACGTTTTTGTCAGGTTATATTTATGGAGGTATCTTAATTCAGAGTTGGAAGCTTAGAGTCTGAAAGTTAGGACCATTGTAAATGTGTAGCGAAAAATTGTATTTAAGGTCCTTTTCTAATTATCATACAGACATAATAAAGACAGATAGACAAAGAGATTTCTCTTTCCAGTGGTAAAACCAAAGACGGGGCTTGGCAGAAGGCAAGTGTTGCTGGTGTCTCAGGGACACAGGTGTTTCACCCTTTTGAGAGAGACATAATTTAGGTGCTTAATTAAGAGTTCTAGAGAGCAATTGTGGGTACTTAAAAAAGAAGTTCTTTTCTTGGTTAGTCAGTAAGGGCACGTCTTACCATGTTTTTGTTGACCTGAGTGAAACATTCATTGAGATAGTTAAAAACCAAAGGATACAGCAATACTTCTAATTTTCCCCAAACCCTGGGTTTGAAGTAATATTCAGAAAACTTTCAATAGGAAGGAAAAATTGTACTTTAGGAAATTATATGGTGTAAACATTTGAGGATTTGATCATCAAATTTTGTCCAATAGGTTAAAAAGGGGAATGGATTAAAATATGCTATTTCTTATCTCTGTAGATATTATATCAAACTACTTAAATATAAAAACTTGTCTTTTCCACATTTGACATATTTTTCTTCATGCAGAAATTTTAAATGTTTAGGCTTATACATGCTAATGAAAAATATTTTATTAATTTAATTGATTTTAGTTCCTCTTACATCATTATTTCAGTAACTGTCTCTTGCTTTCATGAAATCCTGCTATTGTACTTTAATTAGGACTTTGTGCTTCAGTCATGGTGACAGATACTGGAAAAACTGGGACATATACTTAGATACTGCAACTCTGTATTGTATGTTGCATCCATGCTGAAAGGGAGTTACAGCAATTTACATCCCTTTAAAATATGAACTTTTGCCTGATTTTATATCTATATATGTATCTACACATGCATCCATCCATCCATCCATCCATCCAAGACAGGATGTGCATTTATCACCAAATTTACATTCAGTGATCCAAAAAAAGGGAAAGAAAAAATGAGATCATTAATTTCAGCACACTTTAAACAACTATGCTAAAATGTCAGGACTCTGAATTAAAAAAATCTATAAATGAAAATCAGAAGGCAATTTATATATCCTCAGGTCCACCTTATCCTACAGTGTATTAGAAATGAGCAGACTCATGTCCCTTCATTTAAAACAAGTATGAAGTCAACAGTTTAAGGGTTAACACAAAAACATGTGTTCCACATTATGTAGAGAAGAGGAGGAGCAGGAGGAACAGGAAATTGACAGCATAGAGGACAACAAAGCCTTAAATTCAATGTTGTGTTTAGACGACAAATAATAGCAGGACAGAATAGCAGTAGGAAAGAAATACTTACACAACTTAAACAAAAGGTTTTAAAAGAACTGACAGCTGCAGGAAATTCTTGCACAAAGCTATACCTTCATAGGTTAGTTTCAGGATTATGATGTTTTAAAGATTGCTAAAATATATACAGCTAATGTAGACATCCTTTGCAAATGTAGCAGTTTTCAACTTTTATGTCTAAAAGGAAAAAAAAACGTCATCCACACTATATTTGCAATACTCCGATGACCAACCAAAAGGGTGATTTCCTAAGTCTATATATGCTTTGTGTGATTACTTTTGTAATTATTTTATTTTAAGTGTTTTATATCAACCCCCAACTAAGCTTGGGTCCAAAGTATTTTAATATAAACCAGAAATATGCGCATAAGATGATTCTTACAAATAATGAATTCAGCAGATGCATATTTGTTTTAATTGACCACAGACTGATGTCACAGATTACTTGAGATGGAAATGTACCTCTGTGGGCTTATTCTTGTTCCCTTGTGCACAGCATCCAAAATATTGCACACAGTCTGATGCTGGTATTTCCCTAAGTTACTACTGTTGAAGACTTAACCTCAAATCACTTGCAGTAAGTTGTCAGTAGACAGAACAAAAATGTTTTGATGTTTATGAAAAGCTATCCTGAACTCTCTGAAGTTATGTTTTTTTTCCAGACTGGTTTGGAAGTGCTTCAAATAGAGCTTTCTTGTGGGATTTGACTCTTCAAATTCCATCTCCAGACACAAACCAGAGGTGCCAAAGATGTTTTAGAGCTTTAAAAGTCATATAACTCAGAGGCAGCTCTAGAAATCAATGTTAGCAGAGAAAAGGGAGTTGTTTTCCAAGCTGACATTTTTTCCACTCTAGTTTCAGTTGGTGTCACAGCCTTGATGCAAACACAGAGACATTTATTTTTCTTCTTTAATACAGAGTTCTCAAAGAAGATGATTTCAGTATTTTTGGGTTGAACCCAAGTCTGGGAGCACAGTCCCTAGCTGAGTTCTTCTCAGATGGAGGATTGACAGCTATATACAGTTAAACACTGGTCCATTTCCCTATTTTGTTGGGCTTGTGTATGTTGTGTGGGCCCTACTAAATTATAAACTGCCTGTTTGTTGTGTATTGATTTTTGTTTGTTAAAGTTCTCAGGAGGTTGCATGACTTTATTCATACAGAGAAATGTTTTATGAGATCTTAATCAAAGCAGCAGCTCTGTTGTCAAAAGAAACAACTCATTTCAATTTTCACTATTCCATTTGAAATTAGACTTTCGTTTACTTTTCCAACTTTTAAAATGTTCATTTTTTTCCTATTAATTCTTATGATTGCAAATTTATCATTAAAGAAAAAGTTCAATGAGAAATTATTCAGTATTTTCATATAGGTTATTAAGTTCTTGAAAATGCTCTGTTCTTGGAAGGACTCTGTTCTTGAACTGGATGAAGAATTTGCAGAGACATTGCATTTCACTAGAGTTGTTCACTCATTCAACACAGATTTCCATCCATCATGCAACATAAAAATCTGTCTACTAAGAGCAATTAATTAGTCTTCCCACTCACTCCTCTGACACTCGCATTTCAACAATTATTTTGTATTTAAATACCCAACAGTGCTTAAAACACAGCTATACAGAGCGTATATTCTTTCCTAGTCTTCAACAAGGATGAAAACTATTCCATATGCAAGTCACCAAGGTAGCCCCCAATGGTGGATGCATTACTGAAAAGTGTGCCAAACATGTTTTTGTTTTCCTCTTCAAATCCATTAAAAAATTAATATAAAGGCCTCAATCAAGGGGGTGTCCTACCAGTGATAGCAACAGCAGAGCAAGGCACAGCACCATGACATGCTTTTCCTTTCTATAGTCCCCAAGACACCTCTCGGTGCACTTTTAAGAGGGGTTGGTAGCTGCCAGTTGGGCTTTTCTAACTCTTCAGTCCCTGTTCACCTCTTCAAAGCTAAGAATGACAGACCTACAAGGACAGCATAAAGAAAAAAACAAAAACCTGAATTTCAAATTCGTAGAATTTTGATCAAATTCACAACGAAAACAAAGTTCCAGGAGTCAGGAATTCCCCACAGATCAAAACCCCCATTTTTCAACCCAGTTCAGTGAACTATTAGATTCCTGTATTTTATTTAGCATATAAAGAAAGCTCTTCAAAAGTGTGTTTGTTATTTTGTTCCAAAAGCAATCTGAATTCTGCCTCATATTCACATCAAACTCCACCTTATAATTCAGAAACTCTCAAGCAATGTCACATGCATTTCAAATGTGAAGGAAAAGACCTGTCCAGACTTTCACATTTTTGCTTTCTATTTTAAAACAAAATGAAAATCAGATTTTTACACTTCTCAGTCTTTGATTGCACACATGTACATAATCGTTGGATAGAACATGAAAATTTCCTTTCTTGGGGAGAACAGTTGATGTTTCTTGACCTTCAATGTACTGATGAATACTGATTGCCAAAATTATTAAATATATGTGCAGACAGTGTTCCTACTCTTCAGTTTTTGTGACACTGTTGGATGCATGGAATTAGAACTTGCCGTTTTGAGTTATTCTTAATATTGAAGCTAGAGGGAAAAAAAGAACCAAAACCAACAGAAGCACATTAGATTCAGATTAATAGTAATTGAAAAGTTTAGAAATTAATTGGCAACAAAAAGAAACAGAGTAATTTTAGAAGAATATTGATCACCAGTCAGTTGAGACAAAAGAGGGAAAAGGAAAGTTGTGCAGATATGAGGGGATGAGAAGCTGTATTACTGGGAAGGAAAGGAGAAAGAAAATATTACAATATAATAAAATTTCAATACATATAAGAAAATATTAAGCTACTAGTAACACTTTAAGTGGAGGGCCTTAAATGCTGATTCATATACATGTAATTACTGAGCTTCCATAGGATCTTTTTAATGTTAATTGAATTTCCATTGATTATTAAGAGCTTGTTTATGTAAGTTGAACAACTACATAGATGTTCTATTACACAGCTGTTAAACCTCAGTAAATACCTTTTTAGGAATGATTTGGTGTTTAATTAGCATACAATAACTCTCCTCTTAAAATTAAATTAAATCTCTGTTTGAGAAACTTAATTTAAAGTGTTAACCAAACGTGTATACCTGCAAGGTGGTAATTTCAGATTTGTGGTAGCAGTCAAGGTCTAGTAATTCCGCAGTGCTGAAGGTTAGAAAATCTGAACTCAGTTCTCAATTAGGTGATTTTTAACATGATTTGCCATGTACCAACACTCAAACAAAAGAAAAAAAGTGATCGTGTTGCTGTTATTTTTCAATCTTTAATTAACTTTGAAATAAGATCACTGAACAAATCAGTAAAATAACACAAAAATATTTAAACATTATTTTTGCTGTTAGAATTGTAATGTGTCTGTGAATATTTAGAGAAAACTAGTGTTAACTGATGTTTAATTTTCTGTTTGGGCAATTTTTAATCACAAGAAAATGAAAGCTCTTCTGTACGCCCAATGGGATTTGCCTCGTACACAAAACATCTTTCTTTACCTTACAACGTGCATGCGGAGTGCATCAACTCTGTTGCTGTTTTGCAGACTATCGAATCTTACAAGCACAAGTAAGAGCTAGGACACGATACCACTACCACTTAAACTCAGAGCACATCAACTTCTTTCTAGCTTTATCATTAAATTTATTGTGTAAGCTTTGACCAAGCCAGGTTTTGAGGTGCAGACCCAAAGTCAAAAACAAAAGGCTGAAGCCTCAAGAGGTTAGGGCTGAGAAAACCCAAGACCACCCGACAGCGTTATTGAGATTGCTGCATTTCTGTGCACGACATCCCATGCAGTTAGCAGACTGCCTGCCTGAAGGAACGGAGCCTGCCTGAAAAACATGCCTACACCTAACCAGGAAAACACTGTCAGCAGGGAAAAATCCCTGTGCAGGCTTGTAAGGGGTGACCCTTGGATCCTGTCCTGTTGAATAGTGAAAGCAGTAGGTAGGAGTGGCACTATCATAGCAGCTCTTCCAATGGTTCTACATGGAGCAAGTTAGTTTCATGGAGAACTGTAGCTTTTTGAAACATTTGTTTTCCTTCTAGTGCAAAAGAGTGAGAAAACATGATATTTTTAGAAGACAGAACTTTCATTTTCCAGTGAATTCCATGCATGTATGACAAAATATGGCCTGTTTTGTTGAACAAACACATTAGATACACGGTGAATCAACAAAGAAACCCAAATCAGACTACCTAGAGCTTCCATATAACATAAATTCAATCTCTCGTAGTAACCATTCAGTCTTTTTTAGCCTGATCATCCTCTTCCTTTGACACTCCTGTGCCTGTAGAGGACTTGCAGAAGCAGCTCTCACAGGTGCAGATCATGTGGCAGGAGAGTGCCAGAGTGGGTACTGCTAAGTATCAAGTACTGTCAGGACTCCCAAGCTCACAGACAACTCATCAGCAAACACCGGAGGTACTGGACATTTCCTGCCACCCCTTACAGTCACAAAGCTTCAAGGAAGCCCTTTGTTCAGACACCCAAATACAGTTATCCTCTTTCTAGTGTAAAGCATATTTAGGGGCATTTTCATCTTGAGCTGTTTGGCAGCCTAAAGCCCAAGTGATACTTTCCCTTCCCCTGCCAATCCGCCTGCCTAACACTTGAAGCACAGGCCAAACCGCACAGTCCTGACGGTCTTCTGAAGACTGAATTTACATGAGCAATGCCTTCTGGCATCTGTAATTAAAGAAGGAGGATTTTTGCTATTACTTTTAAAATCATATTAAAGTATTGTTGTGACCTTGACTGATGATCTACTGATGAGCGGCATGTAGGCAAGGATATTTCAGAAGTGGAACAGAGCTTTGTTGAACTAAAACCGGGTGAAGACTGTGCCTGACCTTGGTGTTGCTTAGGGTGGGGCATCACTCATAATATAATGGGGAGAAGATTTGGCAGAGGCCAGAAGGGAGGGAATCCTGCATTTTTCTATATTAAAATATACGTAGTAAAAATTCTTCTGAAATATTCAATGTAATTTTTTATTAATAATGGATCTGTTTTAACATCCATGGTGCTAACCAAGGATGTGTTACAGGGAAAAAAATAAAAATAAATTTTTTTTTTAAAAAAGGGAATTTTCAAAAGTCCAACACAGTGAGAACATGAACAAGCCAGTAAAAAATCACCCATTTATTTATGAATTTTATTTCAAGTGGCACTAAGTAACATAATCCTTTCTAAAGCAACAATAGAAATTTGCTTATTTATTGAATTTCAGACTTCAATTATCACAATTTTTTAGGTGCTTAAAATCCCAAAACCTACCCAGATAGATTTTAAAAGTTCACAACGTATCTTATGCACATAACAAATGTTTCTGAATGATGTTATGCAAAGTAGACAAATCTTAATAGAGGATTTGTTTATAAAGTAATTCTGAAGTCTGGCTCCTGCAAACTAATTTTCTTGGTTATTTTATTTGCTTAAAAAATAAATTAATACAATAAAATAAAATAAAATAAAATAAAATAAAATAAAATAAAATAAATTACTCAAACATTTTACTACATATGGCTAGCAAAAGGATTTGAAATAGGTTCCAAACTGTTCAGTATAGCTCTGTCTCACTGCAAGTTGTCTTTTTGTTTGAGGCAGCTTCATGAAAATTTTAAGGATAAATTGGTTATTTCCACATGACTTGTGTACATTTTTTAAATAATTTTTCTGGATTGGAAAATAATTCCTATAACCATACAGACTAAGCAAAAATTTTCTTTTAAAATGGAAATTGACTTTGACTCTTCAATCACCAATCTGTATTTTCATAAAGATAATATCTGATGCTGAGACTGGAGCACCAGCAGTACATACCTTCTCCTCTCCATTTGAGATGCAACAGAGAACACAGTGAAGAAGGCTAAAGTTACAGTGGGGATTGGAAGAAAAAGATAAAGATATGTCTATAGGATGCATCTGTAGGCATCATTAGACCTTCCATCTATGTTTCACTCTACATTTGTCTGTTGTCTAAATATGCAAGTATTACTAGAAAAATAAACTGTTTGCAATTAGCTCCTATGTCTGTGTAAAACAGAACTAAAACAGAAACTTCAAAGCTCTGACATTTTTTTACATTCAATCATTTCTGAAGCATTACTACAGCTTCCACTGAAAAAATAAGAAAAAGAAGTTTCTTCAGTGAGAAGAAATATTAGGAGTAAGATTAGAATTCTTTCTTTTTTTCCTTCTTTTATTTTCTCTTTCAATCTTGGCCAGTGTTAAATCTCCTGCAAAATTTTTCTTTTATCGTGACAGATTACTTGGAACTGCGTCCTGCAAAGACTGGAACAAATCAACATTGTTAGTTCACAGGGAAAACCAGATTTGTCCTGGCCAATAGTTCAATTCTTATGAGTTGTGAAAACTTCCACTCCTTACTTCCATATGTGTTTATGGTAGTAATAAAACCTCATAGTTTTAATGAGAAGCTGTAATGAAGTTTTCAAGACATGCAGAACCAGTTCTTACAGAGCTATCTGTGCTAGGATGGGTATGTTGCTGCCTCAGTGCTACAAGGACGGATGGCTGTGTTTAGCTCCACGCAGCAGTGAAGCCAAAGCTGCACAGGCTGAGAGCGTAGGCAGGAGAGGAGATCTGTCAGTAAGGACCAGAGTCCTGGCCCAGGCATGAGAAACACGGAGGTATTCACGTACTGCAGCATGATGGAGCGCCTTATGGGAGCAAACCACATAGCAGGGCATGGGGAACAGAGCGGGAGGACAGCCAGCAGAAGACAGCCCAGAAAGAATCTACCCCTGACATTTATTAGCAAATCATGATGCTCAAAAGTTATCCTAGAGAATAAAACTGAAGGTCAGCTCATTGCATACAAGGGTTCGGCAAAGTTGGCAAGAACATCCAGCCTTCCCAAACCAAGGGGTCTACAACATAATTTGAATATGGAAAGTAGGGAGGATGGGCTATAGAATCCTAAAAATATGGTGAGCAGAACAGGGTAGGAGAGAGAGACTTAGAAAACAATATCATCTGATCTAACCAGATGTCAAAATTTTCCTAAACAAAACAGATGTTCCTCTCCTTCCGTCAGTCCTGGTATTTTGTGTTTCTTGATTTACTTCTGTTTGGTTTTTTTCCCCAGAAGTTTGCTCTTCTTTTTGTCTTAAGAAAAGAAATTTAGTTTTGTGATTTTTATTGCTGTTTTTAGGGATTTGTTTTGTTTTTTTTCCATGAGAAAAGTGAGTATGAAGCTGCTGAAGAGTCTGGAGAACAAGCCTTAGGAGGGGAGGCTGAAGGAGCTGGGGTTGTTTAGCTGGAGAAAAGAAGGCTCAGGGGTGACACCTGAAAGGAGGTTGTAGCCAGGTGGGGGGTCGGCCTCTTCTCTCAGGTAACAAGTGCCAGAACGAGAGGAAATGGCCTCAAGTTGTGCCAGGGGAGGTTTTGACTGGATATTAGGAAAAAATTCTTCACCAAAAGGTTTGTCAAGCCCTGGAACAGGCTACCTATGGAAGTGTTTGGATCATCACTCCTGGAGTTACTTAACACATTTGGGGACATGGTTTAGTGGTGGACTTGGCAGTCCTGGGTTTACACCTGGATCTTTGAGGTATTTTCCAACCTAGATGATTCTATTGTTCTCTTCAGGCACAAAGACATGAGAAAGGACCAGAGTCAGAATTTAAAAACTTTGCCATAATTTTCACTCCCCTTTTGAGTAAATTTTCTTAATTGGTTTGAATGGAAATTAGAACTTCTAAGCCATCTCAGCTAATAACTTCCTCTGTAACTCTTGCTTCTCTCCTCCAAAATGTACCATTTTTAATGCAATCTAAAAAGCATCTTAGAATTAAAAAATGTCTTTATAGAGACTCTGAAGTTTATGCTAACTGGAATAAAAATTGTTAAATAGAAGTGTTGATTCAGTAATTTTATTTTGTTATCACCAACTAATCTACTTTTGCTCCCTTCTGTAGGTGCAGTAAAGCGCAAGAAACTTTTAAGAGTCAGTATTTACAATGAAAATGAGCTAGGTTAATTCTAGAACTTTGAAGCCCTCACAAATTATATAAGCATTTAGGATAACGTATCCATGTTAACACCGTTACCCTTCTGAGACAATTTGTTCTACTAAAATTAACAAAGTTAACTATTAAATATAGCAAACAAATAGCTGCATGTAACAGGAACCAGGAAGGGGTACACATTTCAGAGTTTTTAACTGCAGTTCTCTGTTTGTCAAGAACATTCACTGTAAGAAGACCTGGGTAAAGATGGCACCAGATTTTAACTGGAGACATTTGATAGAAGCCTTACATATATAGTATATAAATACAGTGACTGCTCCATGTATTAATAAAGACATGGCTGAATAAGCAAATTAAAGCCACATAAGTAGGTTTTAAAAACAAGTTCATCTCATTCATTTTTTTACTGAGTGAAATAGTTATCATTCCAATTTGTAGAGTTTTTTCTGAGTTATATAAAACCATATGTCATTAGCACTAGCAAATTGATTACAAAAAAAAAAAAAAAAAAAACCAAACCAAAACACCTGTTATTATCACCCTGGAACAGATAGAGAACACGATAAGCCCTAATGAAGGCTACATGATCTCATTTTACAACTAACATTTAAAAGTAAAAATGTGTATTCCTGTGACTGTAGATAAAGTTAATCTCAACTATCACCAAAATGTCATTATTAATGCAAGATACTTTAGTTAATCTGCTTTTTCCTCTGTGACCTATCTGACACTGTGACACTGTATATGTTTAATGCTATTTACTACTTTGTCTCTGAAATGCAACTTGGCATATTAACAGGTTTTTTTTTGTCTGATGGAAAGAAACATACTACCGATACCCCGCGCTGCTGAATTAAATGGAAAAAAAATCCTACAGCATGTTTCATTTGGTCTCAATCAACCAAACTGAATCTTCTATAGTACAGGTAAATGTATTCCTTTCCTTCAAAAATTGCCACTAATTCAAGATGTAATCAGAAACTCGAAAGCAAAGTTTATGTGACATATTAGCAAAATTGCAAATGTAATATTTCCCATCTGAAGAAAAATGAACAAACCTTTTGTGTTAAAGGTTTTATAAATTAAGCAGGTCACTGCAGACCTAATTAATCTACAATATTGCTAATAAGGGTGGCATATAAATTAATCATTTTACTTTTATAACCCAAATAACTACCAATAAAGTGATAAAGCCAACTATAACTACCAATAAAGTGATAATGCCAACTACAATTCAAAAACTAAGCAAAGTACCCGTTAGCTTGTGTAACCTCACATCTAAGAAATGCTTTTAGGATAAAAGTGCACACTTACAGATTCAGTGTGTATTCTCAAGCCAAGTATTCTCAAAAAAAAATAAGTTAAACAAAATACCTTTATATTGTCTGATCCTTTGATAGTCCCGTTTTTGTTTTTTTTTTTCAGATAACTAACAATCCACTGCACCAAACTCTCCAGACAGCTTTAACTGGGGAGATATGGTTATATTATTGTATTCTGAATCAGATAAAAAACCTTCAGTTTGCTTTCTTTTTCTGTTTTTTCACTTTTCTGAAAGCTTCCCCTTGAGCATAGAGAACTCGCAAATTTCTGAAATGCCAGTAAGTACTTCACATTTATTCCATCACAGAAGTAATCAGATGCTTAAATTATCCACCTTCCCTAGATTTTGTTTTACTTCCTTTCTCCTGATACCGTGAAAACTGAATGCACCCAGATGTTTGATCAAAGTTTTTGCAGACACTTGCGAAAAATAATGTTGTGCATATTTTTTGCAATAGAATCCAAGGTTGGGTGGCATATAACTTTCAACACATTGCAGTTTTACTTTGAAATATTTTGAGTTTTGTTTTTTTTTCTAGAAGTGTTTTTCTGGTAGGAAATCCTAGAGTTTAAAGCAGCCTACCTCAGATGTTTTAGAAAAATTCAACTCTTACAACAAAACACTGGACTGCTTCTAAGAAAATTAAAAACTCATTTCACTAAGAGACTTTCTGCATATTACAGCTTAATTTCAGAACTGCACCCATTAGGTAAAGTATCACTTTTTGTGTCAAGGCTATCCTAAGATGTCCCCTTCAGTAGTGGCAAATTAAAAGTAGGTAAACCAATGGGCATCCTTTCCACAAACCAGTTAAGGCTATGAGCATGCTCAGTGTAAGATGTAAAGCATCTTTGGGCTTTTCCTGCACACTAAGATGGGTGAGCTGAAGAATGAAGCAACAGGACAAATAGAGTTTAGCAGTAAGGCAGAAATCAACTTGCCACTTGAGTAAACAGCGTAAGACCAGAGCGATTTGTACTCATTACAAAAAGCAGCAGCTTTTAAGGAGGAATTTAAATAAGGAGAAAATTGTGGGTGTTAGTGCATAGCACCAATGTGCTTGAAGGAAAATGGATAAGCGGGTGATCAAGGCACTTGATCACAGGAAAATTAGCACTGATGAGACTACCTGAGTAAGCGCTCACAGTCATGAACAAAGGATTGCAAAATTTAGCCTTAGAAGTTTGTATACAAACTTCAAAGAACAATTACCAGCCTAATCCCTGACAAAAGAAACATGAGGAAGATAAAAATATTAACATGAACGTTGCATTAAAAATTAATTAATTATGATATTAAAAGATAATTGTTAAAATAGAAAATACTATAATATTTTTTTAATTACATACTAAGTGTGGTCATTACACTTAATAAAAGGGTAGTAATACAAGACGCTCTATTACAATGGAACTATTTGTAAAGTTATTACTCAACTTCATTAAGGAAGAATGAAGTCTCATATAAATCAAGTATATAAAGAAAGTAAATGTAAGCTTCAACATAACATTTTTGACAAACAACATATCTATTGCAATTCCTCGGAAAATTGTGTTTTAGAGAAAAAGATCCAATCAAAAGTCACGAAAGTACAATGTTGGATTTGCTATAATTAAATTTTTTACTGTGGCTTATGATATTCTTCAAAGGTAAATGTAATCATTTGATTAGCTTTTATAAAGGTTGTACTTTGCCATCACACATATGAGCACAGACTCTGTTGTTAATTGTTACTTCATAGCCACTAAAGTGTAGACAAGTTTTCAGTATCATTTGATAAAAAGACAGAAGTGTTTTCATCTCAACACTTCAGTTTATATCCATTAATTAAGTATTTTAGCATGTATCATTTATGGAGATGTGTCTTCCCAAGGTACTCAGTTTTGTGAGGATACAAGCCTGTAGTATGGAAACACATTTCTCTAGTGGTTTATTATATTATCCAATAATTTTCTCATATAGAAACCATAGCCCTCAAGGTACCTTGTATCTTAATCACAAAGTGAATTTTGATGTTGATGTGAGGTCTGTGAATGGTTTGGGTTTATTCCAGGCATTCAAAGGATTCCAGGCCTTTTAAGGAAATTTAAACTGATAATTAATACCTTTACTTATTTCAGATAACAGTCAAAGTTGTCATGTAATATCTTTCAAAGTTGAAAAATGTCCAATATCTCATCTGAGAGAAAGATAAAAAATTGAAATCGCAGAATCTTTTTTAAGGTATGACTTTAACATATCAACTTTGACTAGTATCTATATTTAATTGATATTTTATTAGTTTAAATTAGTACTTGGCTGAAGAAAGTTTCCCAAGAAACAAATTTATTCTGGTTTCAAAATATTCATCTCAGTATTTGCTTTCATTGTTGATTTTTCTTTATTGCAAAGATGTTGAAGAATTACTCATAGTAAGACTATTCCAAAGATCCAGCTTATTTTGGCTAAGCTGTATATTGTTTGGAATAACACCATGTTGGGAAGGAGCAGCACTTGATCATGATGTGCTTTCCTGTATTTTAAAGCAGCGGAGATTAGACATTCTCCCCAGTTATATGATTTATGATTTTCCAAGAGTCAGGACTTCTGCAAACAATTCCTTCTACTAAAATCCAGTCTCAGTTTGAATATGAGATGGAGGTTACATACGTGTATGTCAAACCTGGGCAATGGTGAATACGAAGAGAATAATGAAGTTGTTCGGAGATATTTTTAGTTTAAAAGTCTTATGTGTTGTGGAGGTTACGAAATGCAGAATTTACTACTATTTAGTAAGTAGTAGTACTTCTAGTAGTAGTACTTCTTTTCCTCATATTATTTGTTTAAAGTTGTGCTTGTGGCCTTACATTACTTTGTAGGCTGACTTAAGATTTTATAGTGGTGCTTAGCCACCTTTCTTTTAACATGATAAACAATTAAAAGTATTTAAATCTTTCCACACAAATTTTCTTTAATTGTGTGAGTTGGTTTTTTTTGTTATTTTCAAGGGTCTTTAATACTTCCTCCTATAGAAATGTGGATTCATCTATATATTCTGGTGATTCACTATCAATATCATGAGCACCTGATGCAGAGGAGTCATTATTTGCTATTGCTATTATTCTGCCAAGGTATTTAAATATCATTTTACCCTCTTTTGATACAGTGACACACTAATGGTATTCACAATGGGCTTCTTTTTCTGCTATAAAGCCTAAACTTACTCAACATGTTCTGGAGGAAAACCTTTGTTTAGGTAGAAAATTCTTTTTAAAGCACCGGAAATGTTGGACTCTGTGTTAAAATGTGGTTTTGCATGAATGGACCAATGAGCAGAATATGTCTACTCATCACCCAATAAGCTGAGTCTCTGAGTCACTGCCTATGGTCTACTGTCTAACAGTGCATGCCATATGTAAAAGTTTACCCACAGTTTCAATTTATATTTAATTTCAGATGCTAAAATAAAATATTGGTGAGAAATAATCCCTTAGAATCTCAGCTGAAATGTCCTACTTTGACTTCCCTGCAGACAGTTTTTTTTGGAGTCCTTTGTTCCATCATGTTGCATCATTTTATGTTTGTTTTATTGAAGCTATATCATACTAATTTTTCAGACTCTCATGTGGTACTAATTCAAAATAATTCCGCAGACATTTCATCTAAATGGTCATCTTTTATCAACCAAAATTCTTACTCCTGTTAAAATTACAGCAAACTAACTTGACATCATGGATTCGTAAGAACTATTGATATGCAATGGAAGGTCACTCCAGTTCTCACAATATCCTACTTACCCAATTCATTACTAGTATAAAAAAAAAGTTATAAGTTCAATTATATCTTCACAGTAGTACAGTACAGTAGTATTTTAACAGTGTTATGCATTTGACAGTACCTACTAAAAGCTAGAAGTATGAACAGGGGTGGGTGACATTGAATATTCTGCAGGACCTATACAAAGTGCAGTAGTTTTAAGGAGTCTATTCACCTGCATTTGAACTGAGCAGGCTTCTCACATTTTTTGGTACTTTTACTTGTACCAAAAATTTCCGGTTCTTTTAGTGTGTGCTTGTGATGAATTATAATGAATATAATGTAATATAATATAATATATAGAATTTATAATATATAATATATACTATATATTTATAATATATACTATAATGTAATATATCTATGGAAGTTCTTTTTGTTTGTCCATTCTCAATAGTAATGTATGAACTAACATTGATGTATGTTCTAGGTGATATTAAATCAACTCATTCTTATTACAAAGCCAGATTTTTCTTATATTTATCAATGTGGTAATGCTTCCAAGCCATAACACTAAAGAGTTTGACAGTATAAATCAAGTCCCTTTATCTTCCAATCCATCAGTACATTTCTTTAAAATTTATTGCCCTGGCTATTGCAAATATGTGGGTGAAGCCAGCTACTGTAAAGATTTACATCCCTAACATCTTTTTTCAGAATAAACAATGCAGAAAGAAACACTCTCAGAGAGAAATTCATTACACAAGTTGCTTAAAAAAAATCAGTTTACTTTTCATTCTATTATTTAATTTTAATTTTACATATTACTTTGACATTTTTTGCTTTAACATTAACACTGACTATCAACTTGAACCAGCCTTTATTTCATTTTTAAAAGGACTATTCCAAACACAACTACCNCATCCTCCTGGCTGTGCCGGCAGTTTCTGTGGAAGGGGTACTGCAGCTGCCGCCCCACACTCTCCCTGTCAGAGCATTGCCACGGCTGAGGAGTCCCTGCCACCTTCTGCTGGCAAGCCTGGGTAGGCTCGTCTCTGTTGCTCCCGTTTCCCTGCTCTGAGCTCCCTGCGTTCCACCTGGTGCATGCCCCTCTGCCCTGCCCGTCCCGCTGCGGCGCCCACCTGCCTCTCGGTCCCTCGCCATAACCCGCATCCCACAGACCTGACTGCGCCACAGCGCCCCCTGCAGCTGCGCGGGAGTCATCGCACCCGCCCTGCCCGGCCGGGAGCCCGACAGCGCCCCTGCCGGCTGGGACCGGAACTGCACCAAACGGGAAAAGCGCTTGGCAGCCCAGAGACTTCTGTAGCCGCATCTGCTGGTTTTTGTCTGTTTTGTTTGTTATTGCCACCGTTGTTGTTGATTGTTCACCTTGCTATAGATACAAGTAAAAAAAAAGCTGTTTTTCCGTTTTCCCCATATCTTTGCCTGAAAGCCCTTGATTCCAAAGTTAAAATAATTCAGAGGAAAGGGGGTTCACATTTGCTGTTTCTAAGGGAGGTTCCCACCTTCCTTAGTAGACACCTGTCTTCAAACCAAGACGTAACTACAGAAGTTCTCAATATTGGATGAACAACAGGACAATTTTTTGTATCTGAAACCTCATGAGGACCTCACTCCTCATATCTTACTTGGAAAAGAAATTATTTCCTTCTTTTGGTGGATAAGACTCGTTGGATACTTACCATTGGCTTGTATGTGAATAAAGCCAAATCCTCAGTCTCTGTTCAATTTGTTGAATCTTAATTATTTGTACTGTAGAAGAAAATGCAGGCTTATGATTGTGCAATGTATGATTGGTGTCTACAGAGATACTATACAGGCAGTGATTTTTCAGACTAATTAGGTGTTTCCACACCCCTAATTTCAAGGCCAAGGTAATTTAGGACTTAAAGTTGGGCAAGAAAGCTACTATGCTCCGTTGAAGTTTTCAGGATTGCAAAATAATTCAGATCAAAAAATTGAGCTCATGACCTTTGCATTTTATGGGAAAAAAACTTAAAGAAGAAACCCAATCTCCATCCCACTATGCAGCCAACATAGCCATATCTGAATCTTCAAACACTGCTTTCCTTGAAAGAGTCTAGAGCTGTGAAATTAATTTTCTTTCATCACAAGTACTCTAAACACCAGAGTTCATGATCTTGGGGTCAAGTTTACTCTGTATGCGTAACTCATTTGTTTCAAACACATCAACACTGCCTCTAGTAAATGGCTCCATCGCCTTCACCTACATCTGCATATTCCTACCACATCAGTAACCTGTGAGAACAGTCACACCCACCTCACAAAGGACCATAGTCTTGGGGTTGCTTAAACCAGGGATTGAACTTGCTCTCCAATTTTAAATATGAGAACACTCCCTGTCCCCAAAATTCAGCCCAGAATGAGGAAACCTCTTTTGACAGAACAAGTGTATTCCCACAGAGAATTCCCATCATTTTGCAAGACATTACCAACCAACTAAATCTACCTGGTAGGCTGTGTCTAGATGAGTTTTTCAGCAAGCAGCAGGAGAGGGATTGTTTCAGAAGAGAATGAGACAGGAGCAGATGTGACAGTAGTATAGGCTGGGCAGTGGCTTCAGCTGTGGGGCACAGTCCCCCAAGATCTGAGCACAGCATGTAGAGCAAATTTTTGGTAAAAGGGTACATAAACTGATAGTACTAAGTTTATTTTGACAGTGGAAATAGTGGTGATGCTCATTTTTTCCTTTAACAAATTAGTGATTAGAGATAATCCAAAATACGTTTTCTATATATTTGGAATGACAGTTACTTGTCATATTTTAACCATCTGCCCAAAACTCAAGTAACTTTTAGAGGTTTGTCACACTTCAGATGCAAGTGTGTTTCTGATTGACCTTCCATTTGTGTCCTATTGCAGCTGACAGTATATCCAGTGATTTCTATTTGTCTTGCAATTTAATTTTGACTACAGCCTTTAGTTTGCAACTATAATCTGTAAAAGGAGATAATCTACTGGGGCAGTAAATCAGACAACTCCGCAGAAACTGCCGACAAAAGTTGGGATATTGTTACCCAGATAACCTACCACAGTTACTGGTGGAGGGAGCTACATCTCATGCATTTCATTATTATGTGTTCTACCGTTAGGATGTTGCCTATAGAGATATATTTCAAGAAAAGATATATAAAAAAAACAACTCATGAAAGGCAGACTTTATGTCCTCCAGCATTTAGTAGGAGAATAGTTAGAGTGAATAAAGACACATGCAAATGAAAACAACTTCTGAATCCAATTCCAGCTCAGAGGCATCTAAGAGTGACAGATAAATCTTCCCCTTCACCACTGGTTTTAAAAGTCTCCTTAATTTTGTTTTCACAACTTTTCTTTAATTAATAAGATTGTTCTTACAATTATTCTGGTTTATGTATATTTTCTTTCTCCAGCTCTGATTTAAAGTGTTTTCATAACAGTAGAAAAATCCTTACTGTCTTTAGGGGACATTGATCTTGTTTACATGGTAATTTAATTTTTCTTTATTGTATTTTACTTCCTCAGCGTGCTAGAAATTAATTTTTCAAAACTCTTTAGTGACCATTGCCTTGCCTAGAAAGTTTCATTGCTCATTAAAATTATCCTCATATTTACATGTCTCTGAATATTTTCACATGCAGTTTTTACCCTTTCTAGGGTAAAATCTAATGACATTTCAAGTCATTTTTTTTAAGTATACAAAAGACCTTTTAGAAAAGAAAACTGATTGCATAATTGTTTTTAATACTTCATTAGAGAACTTTGGCTGCTTCTGAGTTAAAGTGGCACGGGTTTTAACTAGAACGTGCTTTGCAGTTATGCAGACCACATCTTAAGGCAGATTTTGATCAGAGGATCATGACTTTTTACTAGAAAGAATCACCATTTAACTAAATTCTGTTCATACACATTTCACACTGCACAAATGGCAGATTCACTTTCATATAAAACACACAGAGAACTAAAATGAAACCTCTAAAACATGGAATTTCATAGATGTGTTTTACTGTTTCACTGGCATATCAAAAAGTACATATTAACAATTACACTACAGTCAGTAGCAGACTTTGTATGGGTTTCTTGTGATCTCTGGCACAGAAATGAGAGGAATAACATTAATCAAATCAGTATTCATCCTCGCAATGTGTTTTGTACTAACCAGGGTATTCTCTCTGTGACAATTAATATCCAGGTTATCTTTTGCAATTTTGCACCTCAAATTGTTGAATTTTTAAAAAGAACAATAATGTCTCCACATGTATCTGTGTGCACACCCACCCCCACCTCCACCAAGGCTTTGATCTACTAACAAAAGGTAAGATGCAACTATACATATCAAGGGTCTACCAAAATCCCAAAATCATAGAATCTTTGCAATGGTACCCCAAATTTTCCTAGGCTTCTCTGAAAATATTTCGTCAGGGTTGTAATCAAATGTAAGGTATAACCTGTTCATAAAAGATAGTAGAGACAATGGACGCATGTCTCAAAAGGCTAAAATTGCAGAAGCCTGAAAGAGACAAGCTTATAGGAAAGTAGGTGTTCAAGTCCTTCCCAGTATAGTCACCTTACAGACAGGTGCACTTTCATGAGCAAAAGAAAAGGAGGACAATGACAAATACAGCCAGGTGCTCGTTTTGTGGCACAGCTGTGTTTGAAGCTGTGCTGTGCTGAACTGAGCACCCAGAGCTCAAGGCCGTGCAAAACCATTGGTGAGTTTGGAAAAACTTACCAGCTGTGGTCCTCGGCTTATAGCCATCTTCTACTGGAAGAGACAGAGACCATCGAAAAGAGCTGACCTTAGTTATTCTTATAGCTATTCTACAGCTATATTAGCTACATTTTGGAACATATTCACTTGAAACATGTCATACTCAGTCTTTGTTGTTTGACTGTATAATTCTGAAAACAACTGTCTTATGAGTATAGCCACAGTCTGGCATTTGATATCTAGACCCTGTAGGATGCAAAAAGCTGAAGAGAGAGGTCTCCAAACTTGGCAAGAAATACAGGTGATCATTCCTCTTAGGTCTCTACAGTAGAGAAATTGTCTTTCATCTTGTTTCCCTTATCCATGCAGTTCAATGCAAACTGGTGCCAAATACATCTTGTACATCAATTTATGAGTTGTAAATAATTTTTTTAACAATTGAGTTGCTGAAAAGATCAATCATTCAAGTACTGTGATATTCTAGGATGCCCTGCTCCAAGGACCAAAATCTGAACACCCCCAACTTGTCTCCCACAATTATCATGATGACACACCAAATTTTTATTGGCATAATGTGCAACATATTCATCCTCACATGCTATGAAAGATATTCTCACTCTTGTATTATGTGCTACATTTACCTACAATGAGAGAACACACTAGAAATTCCGAAGTGTTATTTATCTCAATTGTTGATTCCTTTTAGTATTGCCTTGTTTCATTTTTTCATCCTTGCTACAGATCATATGAGTTATAGCAAGATGGCAGATTGTTCTTCAGGCTTCTGAATTCTCTGTGGTTTTCTAGCAGAACATCATCCTTTCAAAGCCATTTTGAGGGGTCCCTGTGGCAGGAACATTCCTACACAGCACTGCACAAATGACAGATTTTTCTAGTTGCATGCAGGCTTTCAGAGCAGGAGAAAGTGCAAACGGCCTCAGCATGGTCATCTCTGCATGACAGAAGTCTGTGAATAGCAGATAGTTTAAAAATACAATACATTGACTACAAGAGTAATACAAAGCAATAATACACCATATCTCTCTGTACAAGACAGGTTCTTTTTAGATGAAATACACATTGCAATAGAAAAAAATAAATTACTAAGGGGTGAATAATGAAAATGAGGATAACACTACAGAGAATGTTAGAGGAACTGATGCACTTCATATTTGGACAAATTCCGTGATTTAACTCCTCAAGTCTGAGAAGAGAGCCTTTGATTTATAGGAATTGGCTGATATATTTTTCATCAGAATATTTGACTCTGTCTGTTCACATGTTCTTTGCAAAAGCAAAGGTAAGACTTATGACAACATACTGCTCATACCAAATTCAGAAAACTCAGCCCAGGAGTCTACAGCTCCTCCTCTCACATACAGCCTGTGGTATAAGAGGCCATATCACCCTGTGTCACAGGAAATATTCCTACATCAGAGACTTCCCATGGTCTGCTTTCCTGTCCTTGTATACTTGACATAGAGCAATAGCTTTCTTAATTCTTGCTAGGTCCCAGTGAGGGTTCAATTGACATACTGAACTCGGACTGGAACAGTCTACGAGAGACCTGCAGCTGGATATTTTATAGCTGGTGGTTGGAGCAGTTTCCTGGAATACTCAAAGCAGATAAGGGATCCCCAAAGTAGGTGCTCTCCATGTCAAAGGGCTTGATGGCTGGTTTAGTATCCAGGTTTACAGATAGACGTATGGTCGTGAAATTAAATTAGTCACCCTGAAGTTCACTTTACATTTAATTTTGTTGAATCTAATACATAATTATTCTGGCAAAAGATTGATTTGATGCTTACCTCAGAATTATGCTTGTACACATGTTTGTTTTATTTTTCTGATTTTACTGGCAAAGCTATCAGCTGAAAAGTCAGAGTTAAGAGCAAGCGACTTTTTCTTAATTCTGAGTTCATACATCTTAGCACCACTCTAAGTTATTATCTTACAGAGTTATAAATTATTTTGAAATGCAACTGTATATGTGGAAATATTCTACAAAATGTGGGATTTGAGTATCAGTTTTTTGTTGTTTAGACCGCAGCCTACTGCCTCATGCTTTCAGTAGTAGAATTCTCAAAGTTTACCTAGATTGGATTGCTTGTACTGCAGAAAATTGCAGGGGAAGATGTCTTGGTCTGTTCAATTAGTTGCTCTTGCAGATTATCTTTTCAAAATATGAAAAATATGCCATAATGAGTCACCCATAAAAAAAAAAAAATGAAGGAATGTGGCAAGATTTCATTAAAAACCAAAACCAAAACATTTAAGGATATGTTTCTCCATGGAATTCCAATTTGAAAGGTAACAAATTAATACTTTCATATTTAGATTCTGATTAAAAGAGAGAATTGAGCACTACATTGTTATATTTCAGAAAGCACAGAACAACAAAAATGTTGGCACATTTTTCCCTATTCTGTGCCTTCTCACTTCCCCAACCTTTCTGATGTCTTTCCAGTTTGGAGCTCCTGCTTAGATAAAACAGATGACTTTCTGGGCCTGCTTCTGCTAACAGCAGGCAGGAGCAATGGTGACTGATTGGTTGAAACATGAGGATTAATGGGTATTTATATTTCATTAAATTTTATGCTCACTGGAGAATAATGTATCACTCGCAGATATTGAAACATATGTCAACCCTATCCACTTACATATAATTCAATTTGACTTAAATGCATTGATCAAATTTTATTAAAGTCCAATATATCTTCCAAAAAGGCCTGCTAACACAATATTTCTGCTTCACATTCATCAGATAAAAGGAGGCAATTGTGTTGTAATTCCATTTATACCATTTTTCGGGAAAAGGGAGATTATTGTGAAGTGAATACTCATTACAAGGTGACTGGTGTTGGCTGAAGGACTTTAGACTGAGATTATTAAGTGAATTCTCAAGTGGTGCCCTTTAGTTAAAATTACCCCAGGGTGGGTCATGCCTGTTTTCATCCCCAGAGGAAAAGAAAGATCAGCATCGTTAATGATATTATCCAGGAAAGTTTGCCATGTGAGATTTTGAAAGATGCTAACAATTTGTTTAATTTTTTTCCTTTTTTTTTTCTCTTGAAACTCAGTTTATGAAACATGCATAACTGTGATTGAAAAACTACTTTTCAATTTTTATTCCCCTTTTTCTTTCTCTACATGCTTCCTTTTTATTTGACATTTGCTGTTATTCATATTGAGATAATTAAGAAAAATATAAAATTTATTTCTTCACTTTGGCACAGAAAAGGAGGGTGGTTTATATAACCCCCTCTCAAAACAACCACAGAAATAATAAGATGTTTCTCAAGTGTTGTAGACCCTTGCTTGCAGTTTGTACTGCGCAGAACAGAATTAAAAAGAAGAGGTTTTAGCCTTCTTAATGAAAATAAGTAAAGATTTCAGCAGGGTCATTTAGTCCTTGTTCCCAAACTATCAAGGTTTGGGGCAGTGGGGTTGATGCAATGTGTTTTAGTAAGCTCTTTGTTTCTGGCTCACGTTTATTACAGGTTAAACTGCCTGCACTTCAATATACAAGTGAGCATCTCAACAAGGCTTTTCAAAGAAAAGGTCCACTTCTTGACTGGAAAAGAAAGGAATAGCCAGGAAGGATGTTCAAGAGTCAAAATAAGGGAGGGTGAAAGTCTAGGTCGTCTCAGAAGATTATTTACACCATATGGGATTTGAGCAGACCTGGATTATTGTCCTATTTCACAAGCCTGAAATAATTTTAAAGTCACTGTGACTCTTACTTCAATAAAAACATAATTTTTATAATGTTAGCTACCCTGGAAATCTTCCCCCAGATAAAGAAAGTCTTATTTTTAACAAAAGTTTCCCCTTTTAGCCATACTTTTTGTTTCCCATAGGTGCTATTTTGTTCTACAGTGACTAACAGACCTGTCTTATGAACATAGTAAAGATTGTTATACAGGTTTATCAGAATGTTTGTCCAAAATAATAAAAAAATTCAAAATCAGTATTTTCACTCAACTTATTTTATATGATCAGAATTATTTTCTATTAATAAAGAAGTAATATATTAAATGAAGTAAATCTTTCATGAATACTTCCCCAATAGATGTTTTTCTGGTCCTCTGTAATAAAGTTACTGTCCTGGTTTCTAGTCATCAAGCAGAACTTAAAGATAATTTTTCTCCATTCTTGGGGAAAAAAGTGTATTGTGCAAACACAGAATTTCATATTAATATACAGAGATGCATTAGGTATATTCTCAAACAGAAATTTTAAGTAACATAAAATGCTGACCATATCCTCATTTTATCAAAACCCCTGCAAACACACTAAAAATGTTTTAGGTACTTTATGTAAATTGCCGGCCAGTTCCTTACTCTGAGGCTGATGCTTTTGTCAAGATGCTTGGTTCTACTCTTCTAAATACATGATTTAGCTTCTCCCTAAACAAACTGAAAGTATTTTTTTGACTTGTGAAGAAAAGTGTTTGCTCCTTTTTTCACTCTATGTGCTGGTCAGGCCTGCCCCAAACTGGAAATATTATAGTAGTTTCTATACCTGAAAATAATTTTTTCCCTTTTAGATATTGCATGAGAAACTTTATTGATGATTAGTCAGCTCCTTCATCTGTATACCTGTAGATTATCATGTATTCTGAACACCAAGACTTTCACAGACACATTTGTTATGTTTTAGAGATTAACTCTTTTTACCCTACTTAAATTACTGAAATTCCTTTCAAAAACATCTCCTAGAACTTTACACTGTCAATGGGTTTATGTGAGTTATATAAGTTCACAGATTTGTGAACATAGACATTATCTTTAGAATGCCAAATTTTTATATGCACAGGAAGTTCCATCTGAATATGAGGAAGAACTTCTTTACCTTGAGTGACCACCACACACTAGAATATGTTGCCCAGAGAGATTGTGGAATCTCTTTCACTGGAGTTATTTAAGGACCACCTGGATGCAATTCTGTGCAATTTGCTCTAGGATGACTCTGCTTGAGCAGAGAGGTTGGACCAGATGACACACTGTAGTCCCTTCCTACCCTTTAAGTGATTCTGTCATTCTGTGATATTTCTGCTACTTAGTCTTTGCTTCACAGAAAAACCACTCTGACAGATCTGCTCCTCTGAAAATGTCAGTATCACATCATACTGTGATGCACTTAAAATATGTGTGAGAAAGACATATAAATGTGATCTGGTTTTCCCTCTATTGCTGACAATTCAGTGTCAAAATATTTAAATAAAAACCAGCTCCAGACACCTGCTACACAGACATTCCTTTAAACAAGGATGGTCCTCACTTCTGATATTCCCTTGTACCATGGGGTCTGTGCTGTTTTTGCATTCAGGATGAGACGCCCTTTTGGCAGAAAAAATTGCTTTTGCCTCTTTAATTTCCTTGCTGTACCTCCATGACTTTTTCTCCACTCCCAATTACCAGAGCAAGCCAAGCAAACCAGGAAGTCTGCCACAACTTATGGAGAAAGGATTTCCATCTTCCCATTCCTGTGTTCCTTTCTGGTTTCTGGTTGATACACACACACACACATAACTGTTTGCAAGAAGAGAATATCACAGTTATGCATTCTCATAGTCATAATACATGAGGTTCAAACTCACTTGTTCTGGCATTTCTGTCAGACGTGCTTTTCACTCAATGAATTAGGAAACAAACCCGTAGCATGGAGGTCATCTATGAGACATGCAAAAATAACATTCAACCACTCTCAGCCCCTCATCACTTCCAGAGAATGAACATGGAATGTGACATAAACATAAAGAATTACCTGCGTTCATCCCATAAATTAGAAGTTTTGTGGCTGCATTTGAATAGCGTATAGACACTCAAGGAAGCTGATCTTCTCATTGATACTCCACAAAGAATAGGGGGGAGGCATTTTTTAAAAAACCTCTTTCTTGTAAGTTATTAATTCAAATTAATCACATTAAAATAACATGAAATTTTAATTGAGATTCACCTTTCTATTAACTGTGGAAAGATCTGACTCTTAAATTTTCTTATTGTAAATTTTTTTTCTTAATTCACTTACTGTTGTAAGACCCTTGAAAAAAATCACTCTACTGTCTCACCAAAATGACTGTAAACTTCTGTTTCACTGTAATGTTTTCTTTGGTGACTAACACAATGTGAAGCATCCACTCTCATGCTTTAGGGCATTTTCCCCCACATTTTTAGCTACTTTAAATTAAAACCTGGGGAATCATTACTGCAGACTTGACAAAGGGAGAAGATGGTCATCAACACGTAAAACAGAGTGGAGACCTATGAGTGGCAAGAGGCAGGTGGTACATTTAGAAAATACAGGCTGGTGGGCAGACTGTAATCAGTCAAGAGGAGAGGCAGAAAGAATTTCATGCAGTTCCAGGTATGCAGTGTTTATCAGAAACAATTATAAATAATCTCACATTATCCTTATGATACTTCACTTTGTTTATCCTCAGTTTCCTATGGGAAAATAAAAAACCCAAACCAGCCAAACCATGAAAACTCATTTACTCTACCAACAATAACTATTTTGAAGCAGCTGCCAAACTCATACAATATATCTTATAGGGAAGTTAATTATCTGTATGAAGATACAGAAATCCTGACACAGGATCATTCCCAGGGCCACTATAGACAGAACAAAAAAGGTACAATGTAGGATGTTATGTTGCTAGGTAGGATTTAAATAACATAAGTTTGAGATTAATATACTGCTCATCAAACATGAAGCAATGAAGGCATTAAGCAGATCATGTCATGACTTATGAAGGAAAAACTCTCTTATTTTTTTTTTTTAATAAAGAAGAAACAGCATTTCATGCATCTTTAACTCATGCAAACCCTTTCTCCAGTAAAAACAAGGCTATTCTATGCAAAATATATCCTTACACTTTAATTTGGGAGTCTTAAGTCTTAAATGTAAAATTTGGCATTTGTAGTAACATCTTATAGCAAGGGTATCGTACCCACTCTAACAGATTTTCAAATATATTCATTTTAATACTATATTTTATTTCATTTATTCACTTGCATCCCTGAATCATATGCTGTAAGATTAAGATAACATGTAATTTAAGCAAGAAATCTTGGTTATCTTGAAAATGAGTTAAAATTATGTCATTTTTGTTAAATGTGTTCTATTTTTATTTTTAAAATTAATTATTCTTGTAAACTTATTTCATATAAAGTTGTACTCCTTTGAAATTGTATTCGTTTAAGTCTGTAGTCCCAGACTTCTCTAATTATGATGGCTTTTCCTTGGAAGATGTGTGATGAAGACTGACAAAAATGGTTAAATCTCCTGTTTCCAAAAGGCAATAGCAGGGTCACAAGCTGTGCAGAGTTGAAGTGAAGTGGAATTTCCAAAGCTCTACTTGATTCAGGGAAGTGGGCAGATCTTCTGCCAGATCCTGTGAAAAAAATACAGTTGCTTAGACCAGGGGATGTCTCTTTCCTGTTAGCAGTTTGCTCTATGAACATGCTGAGAAAGAGATACCTTTTCTCCCTTGACGGCTTTCCTGGGTAACTTTTGTTGCTCGAGGTATCTGTTCATTCTTTCCATCTTTTCTAGCTCTTCCTCCAGCTAAAAATATTGTTGTCATTAGGGGCAAAAGTATTTGTCATCAGAACTAGGTGGTTTCTCTTGCATAAGGCCTGTTATCTACGGTCATTACCCCAACAATGATTTGGATTAAGAGGTTACACCGTGGGGTGTTGTTTACATAAAAACATTGGACTTTCATGGTATTTAAAAGTAATTCATTAGGCAAATTATCTATTTACATGAATCCTTGTGCACTGTCTTAATTTGTCCCAGCTGAGAAATAGCTCTTATTTTTCTCAAAAACTTTTCAACAGAGTATATTAACCAAAATAAATTTGGAAACCAACTGCTGTTAAATGTTGTCTTTAGATACAGGTTGCAGGCAAGACTCATCACTCAACCTTCCTTGAATTATCCTCCAGTTTTCTGTGATTTAAATAATTCAGTCACAATGTCCACTATCCTAAATATGCTTCTGTTTGCAGACAGTCAACTTCATCTTGTGTCCACATACCTGATTTTCACAGACATCTGTTTGTTTCTAGCTTCTAGCCTAATGCTGGAAACTTCTGCTTTTCTGTTGCTGGCCTACTTGTTGGTCTAATCACTTTTCTGGTTTTTTGGGATTTTTTTCTCTTTTTTTTCCCTTTTCCCCCATGTTTATTTATTTATTTATTTATTTATTTATTTATTTTAGTAAAGCTGATGCATAATTTTTGGGGTCATGTAGGGGTAGAAGAGAGAAAATAATTGTTCTTCACTGTTATGAAGCATCAGAGGACCACAGGCAGGCTATGTGTCTTTGAACAGGTTTTGTAGCAGCGCAGTTCCAAACAAACATGCTGTCACTTACCAGCGAAAAGTCCCAGAACCCTCCCCAATGTCACCAAATCATTTTGTGCAGTCATAGACTCCTTTCAGCTCTTCAAGGATGAGGAGGTTTACCTCTGTTGATACACACAGGGATTGCCTCCTCAGGTACAGAAACGATTGTGCAGCTGTGAGCTGGAGACTGGATGACTCCCCACCCCTGCTTACTCCTCTTTCACCAACCCATAAAATTACAGGTGGAAGCTGCTTTTTTCTTGACGTGATGTGTCTGAGTTAGCATTCTCAAGATCTGATCTGTAAGGAAGAATTACAGCAGCCCAAGAAAAGCTGGCAGACCACGGCAAAGGATGGAAAACAGAGCTGATTTCCAGGCTGGTGCCAGACACACCTTGCCTACTTTCCATTCCCAGGTTTTTACCTTTGCTGATAGACTATGCAAATGCTACTCAATATTGTTTCTCAAGCTGTTACAGGTACAAACTATCTAGATATTTAGATACTACGGTATCTAATAGGATGCTATCAATCTTTTATAGTAAGGGAATACATAAATTATAAACAAATATGTCCTTTGGTCTAGTGGAACAGCATAATGATCAAAGACACACAATAGAAATGTATTTGCTTCTACAGTAAGCTTTATTCCCTCAGTGCTGTCTGTAGTGATGGACAGGCAGTGAGCTGTCAGTTTTTGTTCTGTCTGTCACACTACACTTACCTCCTGTTGTTTTAAGTAATCAATATGGGGGCTGAAATCACCTACCACTACCTCTGCTATCTACTATTTTGTCCACTCATAAATTATGAATCCCTGCACAACGTCAAGTCTACAATTTCGATTGCATTTGCTAATCATTGATCAATAATTCAAAAGCCTCTTCTTCTTCAAGGGTCCTTAGTTTCCTGGAATATATGGCATAAGGCTGACAGTGTTCACAAAACTATTCCCTTATCATAAAAAAGGAACCAGGGAAAACAAGTTGTTGAAGATTTCTTTTTTCTTTTTTCTTTTTTCTTTTCTTTTCTTTTCTTTTCTTTTCTTTTCTTTTCTTTTCTTTTCTTTTCTTTTCTTTTCTTTTCTTTTCTTTTCTTTTCTTTTCTTTTCTTTTTCTTTGTTCTCTTTTTCTTTTTCTTTTTCTTTTTCTTTTTCTTTTTCTTTTTCTTTTTCTTTTTCTTTTTCTTTTTCTTTTTCTTTTTCTTTTTCTTTTTCTTTTTCTTTTTCTTCTTTTTCTTCTCCCTCCCTCCTCACCTCAGGACAGATTTTATAATTTTTTTGTTATTATTTCCTCATCTTTCTACAGTTAATGACTGCACAAGGACTTGAATGCAGTATCATTCAGGAGTATTTTCAGCTTCATACCTCAAGAAGGCATACCACTTACCACTTGTCAGCCAATCCAGCTAGTTTGGTTTTACAATGATTATGATTGCTATGCTTACTTATACTGGGATTGGACTACATTTCCCTTTTTCAGAAGGGAAATATTTCGTATTTATGTTATGGTGGTTATTTGCTATAAAGGTCATGAAAATGAGATAAAAAATAATATTTATTGTGTGTTCCTGTAAATACATAATGATGAACACAGTGAATTTTTCACAAGTGAATCTGAAGTCCTTATCCATTACAAGAGAGTCACAGAATTCCTGCTCCAATATTCCTTTCTCTAAGGTTGTTTTATTAACTATTTTACTGCTAGAGTAGGACCATGAATAATAAATATCATCATATGGAACAGTTCTGATTACTTCTCCATGGAAACCTTTTAAATGGCCAGATCCTGAAAACACCTACAAAAATTCACTTTGTGAATTATCTCTGTGGTTTAAAGAGAAGAAGCTCAGGAATGCTCATGTATTTGACTATTTTCATGACTACTCTAAAAAAAGCCTTACATTTCTCAAACTTTTTCAGTCCTTTGTCCTATGAGCCTTTTTTTAGAAGATATATAAAAAGGCTTATTTATGTTGTGTTGTAAAAAATCCTCCTTTAATAAAATAATCTATTTTATTATATTTAATTGGTTAAGAATTTAAATAAAAATAAATACATGAAATCAGCATGATAATGTCATATTATTTTTTTGAGCTTTGTTATATTTTCTAAAATAATGTATTTATCTATACCTCCATTTCCTATAGTTGTATGTCACAACTAAATAAGTGAAAAAAAAGCAACCCAGGACTTGGGTGTTTAAATACTTGCTTAAAAAACTCCTAATAAATTCACTAACATAGTCATTATGTTTTTCTAGGAAACAAGACACTGTACGCTTATCTTGAGATTAACTGATATAGCAGACATAGGTATAGTTAATATGAGACTGACCACCAGTTTTATTCTGGTTGTGTCAGATGCTTACTGGACATTTAGTGCTGGTACCTTGCAAGGTGTTTGACAAAAAACATGAATCTCCAAAAAATTGCACAGTTACTGCCTAGTAAACCTTGTATTAAGACATTGTTAACAGTAGTCCTTTCTGATAAAATAAAATAAAATAAGATAAATACTCTAATTCCTGCAAAATTTAATCCTAATTTCAAAAGTTGTAACCACCGTTTGAAATTAATATCCCTGATACCTTGTTTTCTGTTCTTTTCATTTAAAATTCAATTTAGATGCCCAAATTACAGTTCTTCATTGATTTTTCCATATACAAACAGGAGCAGAATAAGAATTAGTTTTATCTATAACTATTATGTTCTCCAGTCATAATTCTCAGGATCACCAGAATTCGTGTTGCATTGTCTTACTTTATTCATATCACTGAGAAAAGAAGTTAAAATCCAAGTGGCTTCTAGATGACAACAAATTTTATTTCTGTCTTTGGTGTCTTTTTGCCTGTCTGTGTAATAATAAGAAGTAATTTCTACCCTACATTATATGCACATGCAGTTTTATCACGTATGGGCACATGAGCTTAGCAGTCAGAAAAAGAGAGTGGAAGAGAACACAAAGAATGATAATGAGGTGATGCAGGTGCATAGAGTAAGACATTTTCTACATCAATAACTTGGAAAGTTTGAGTAGCTCAAATTACTGGAATGGAAAAGAAGGTTTAACAGACATCATTATGATCACCCCAGATTTTTATGTATTTTTTCTTTTCTACATGATAAATTTGTCTTTTCCTAATCACTTTCTTGTTAAAATTTTGGCAAAAAAACCCCAAAAACCTTTCCAAAGACAGAAGACATTATGATATGCTTTGTGTAGAGCCCATAGAGGGAACTACAATGCTATATTTCTATGGTATCTCTTTTCTAAGCAACACTAAATCTTCCTGAAGGTCTAAAATTACTTTAGATAATGGAGATTTAGAAATAATACTGTTTTTGAGAATTATTCTCAAAATCACCAGAGATCTACCAATATAAGGAGTCTTATTTTTACCATTTTAAGATAAGACTTGGATATTTTAAAAGAAATAAAATTTTGGGGTTTGTTTTAATAGTTAAACTAAATTATGTTGAAATCAAAATATTCCATGGAAACCCAAACAAAAAGTTGTGAACAACATTTTGGTAAAGATGTTCCAAGTAGACTAAAATTATTTTCTGAAAACTGATAATTAATGACACTGAAGTTATCACACAAACCTTGCATACATAAAATTTTAAATCTCTCATAAATAGTTCTACTTGCAAGTGCAAACTTTAATCTTTCCCTTATTTTACCTCTTACAGGCCCTTTTTTTAGCAGTCATTCCTCTGTCAATTGAGATCAATCATACCAAAAGCAGTTTTGTGCAATACACTTTTTGTATTTCTGGAAACAGCCGCAATCCTTTTCTAACATTTTTCAGAGTCTGTGGTAATGGTGGTTGAAGGAGTCTGCCACAGAGCACAACTGGAAGGTTGGCCAGCATGTAGAAAATATCCTGCTGCTTGACAAAAATAAGTATAAAAACCTGTTCTTGTTCTGTCCTATTTATTCCTTAACACGAGGAAAAAGTTTTATACAGTGAGGGTGACAGAGCACTGGTGCAGGTTGCTCACAGAGGTTGCGGAGTCACAGAGGTTGTGGAGTTTCCATCCTTAGAGATATTCAAAACCTTTGTGGACCTAGTCCTGGGCAACTGGCTGTAGGTGAGCCTGCTTGAAAATGAAAGAAAATGAAAGAAAATTAAAATTGTCTCCTGCATGTCTTCATTCTGCTTTTATAAAATACTTATATTTTTCATCAAAAGGAGGTTGGATCAGATGGCCTACAGAGGTCCCTTCCCACCCCAGCTATTCCATGATTCTAAATCTGTGCTCTTTCTATCTTCTCAAAGATAACAAAATTATATTATTAGCACTATCTATGAGTGCTGTTTCAGAACCAAATTTCTGACACTTTTTTGACAACAGCAAACATTTTTATGAAATCCAAATTTGTTCAGGTCTGTGATCATAAATTCCAAAAACTGCAACTGAATTTGTGACAGCAAGGGTATCATTTAGTAAAGTCATACTTTTTTAAATTATGAGATGTCATTTCCCAGCACGATTACAAGACAGGTTGCAGGTGAATAACACTTTTGATATAACTGGTGTCAGAGATCTTACTGATCATAGCAAGTGGGATTACTTCCCTAGGTGAAATGAGCAGGAACTCACCTGGCAATCATTCTGATTTTTCAGGCTCCTTCTTTTCCTTTTCTCTCATGGAGAAAAATGTTGTTAACAGCCATCACGTGAAAGTATAGGCAGGAAAACTAAGCATGAAATGCAAGTAGAAATTACATTACAGAAAAGAAGAGCCTCATGTACTAATTTAAGCCAGTGTTCAATTGATGGGAGCTAATGAACTACAAAAGCTCTGACATCTTTTGTAGCAGACAACTCAGTGTAAAGTAATCAACATTAAGTCAATATAATCTAACCCTTCGTTGTTCATTGATCTTTTTTACAGGCTACACACTGCCTGGCCATGTGAATGGTTCAGAAATATATGTCAGGAAGAGGACAAAGCTGTTACTACAAAGGAGGACTAAATTAAAATTGGCCAGCGTGAAAAGAGAATGAAAATTATCTCCTTCATATCTTCATTTGGCTTTTATAAAATGCCTATATTTTTCTTCAGTGCCTGGTAAAAAGAGACTGACCAGTTCATCCATGCCTGTCTGACTTTTATGCATTCCAGATGACCCTGTGTAATGAAATCACTAAAAACTTGGTATGGCCAAAGGCTGTTTCTTCTTAGAAGGAGATTCACCAAAACTACAGGCTCACTACTTTTCTCATTAAGTTTCAAAAGTGTTTTGAAAATTTTATTTTAATCTATGAATCTCTCAACTGTTTTGAAGCCTCACTGGAGAGACCCAGCCTTTCCCAAAGAAGCATGGCCTTTTCTTGTATCTGTGGATATGCATGAAGGGATGTCACTAGACAGATAAAGATATTGCATCTTTTTTAAAACCATTAATGTCTTTTTAAAAGAGAATAAAAGTCATGTTTTTTCCTAAGTGTGCCACAGACAGAAAACTGAGGAGTTTTCATTGTGGACATGGGAACCAGATATTTGACCTTGTGGTATGTATTTATTTTACTAATAGAGAAATTCCTTGGGCAATGAAATTATACCATGTCACGCAGAGCCTAGATCAAGTGTTTCTTTATTCTTGTAGAAAGAAAAATAAAATATTGCTTTAAAATATAAAACAGCATATAGAACCATTAGTAAAGATAATGTTTACTAAAATCCACATTTGAAAAGATTACTTTTCTACTTATATTTGGGAAAAAATTGAATATGTAAAAGTAATAATTTACTTGCAAAGGTTTTCTATATTTTTCTGTGCTACTACACATCTCTCTTATCATATTTGTTCTTTCTGTTTGGAAAGTTCAAAGGAGCCTAAAGGTGTTAGGGACCTGACCTAACTGGAATTTGATAAAATATATCCTTATGACTATTCCAGCTCTCAGCAAAGGAGATTCTTAAAACCAAAAGACTTTCCAAGACCTATCCTGGTCACTTTGCTCACCTGTTTTCTCAATGCAGCTAACAGGACAGCTTGTGAGAATATGCCAAACAAGTCTTTGCCTGCAGAGAAGAAATATTTCATATTTTTGTGCTAGAAAAAAATAAATTTCTGTGTATTCCAGCTTTTGGGTATCTTTTTTTTTTTGTAACTGGGATATTCACTATACTTTTAAAGTCTTTTCAGGATCAAATTATTTTAGAATTTAGGTTTAAAACTTAATTTTTATTGTTGAATCTGAAATAGTATCTCTGCTTCTTATGACAAAATTGGGATGAGATCGTTGAGGAGTGGAATCGCATTAAGGAAATCTCCCAAATGTCTACATCAGACAATGTTTTTGAGTCATGAAACTACTAGAGCACAAGGAGAAAAAGACATGGTGTAACTTCAATCCCAGCTTTTTAGTTTATTCAAATGAAGGACCCTCAAATGGTTTAGTTAGGAATTAAGTTAATTGGGTTTGGTGTTAGGTTGGTCTACTTCCTGCTGGAAAGTTTCCCATATTTCCTCAGTATAAGTAGCGGCTGGACTCCCATGTCACCCTGTTAGCCCAGACTTTAATTAGTTCTGGCATTCGTCTCATAATGATAAATGCTGAGATGATGAATGGAAATGCAAATGAGTGTGAAGTGGCTCAGCCATCAGTGCTGAATATCATTAATACCTTCCTACTGTTAAATCGATCAATGTCATCCCAGGATCCCTCTGTTCAGCGGGTGCAGATGGCTGTCCGCCAGAATGCCTTCCATTATATTGGCAGTGAAAACTTTGTGGGTTTTTCCTCTCCATATGCTTTTATTCATCTTTTGCTGAATATTTGTTTGGCAGCTAGAACTCTAATATATTTCCAGCTGAGATGATAACTATTTAGGGTCAATAAGCGAGTGGCTAATTTAGAGCAAAATAAATATGAGTTTGGATCTCTTCTCACATCAGAAAAGAAATATCAAGTGCATATTCAATAAATTGGAGAGGAGTAGAAATTTCCAGGGCACACAATTTCATGTTGTAGCAACAAAATACTAAAAATTAGGATGAAAAGATATTTCTTCATTTCTCAGGTGTGTTGAATCTTTGTGTTTTACCGGTTTCTGGGTTTGTCAGCATGTCCACATGTCCAAATTTTGTAAGAATCAAAGGATTCTTACCATGGATGATCAACATGAAGTTTTAATATCAAGAATATTTTTTTTGTTAATCTGAAGAATAAAACTTGAAAGTATTTGGAATGATTGTTTCATCTGTTAGACTGCATTTTTGTGCAGTGTTTGGGGGTCATCCACAAGGATGTGCACTAGCCTTGTGGGGTCTTTCTTCATAAAGAATCTTACCAGTCTGTGCAGATACAGATGCTTTTCAAGGAAGTGTTTTTACACACCTAAACTTAGAGCCTAACTCAGGTGGCTCCTTCAGGGATGCTTCTTTGCTTAGCACTGAGGGAGTATGACAGTTAGCCTTTGTGAATAGCCTGTTCTCCATACAATTCACAACTTCCTAAAAATCTCAGAGAGTAATGAGTCAAGAGTGCTTTTTGTGTTAAATCAGGAGGGAATGTGTTTCTTGCATAGAGACCCTAAAGAATCACCTTCTATCAAGGCATTAAGAGGTTACTGAGATTCCAAGTACACCACTCTGTATCAGCCTGGAGTCTGTTCTCTTAGAGTTCATGTTTAACCATACATGATAACAGCCAAAACATATAATTTTCATACTGTAATCTGTGTAATCAAGTCTCCAATTGTCTATGAATCTGCTGATTTGTGGCTTTGGAAAGACTGAGGAAAAACATTATGTGGTGTGTACACCCTGTACACTATAATGACTAAGTGAAATGTGTACTGGTTCTTCCATCCCCTTTTCTTCTCATAAATAACACAGTATATCTTTCATTTCCCTTCACAAGCCCTCTCATTTCAACCTCTCAGTAGGTTGGAAACTCTTCAGTGGATTGAGAAGTTTCTGGAACTGGTCCAAATATAAATCACTCATTATCAGGTTTGATTCTTTATATAAATGAAATGATCTCTTTTTTTCCCTAAATGTCTGTATTCCAAAAATTGATTTCTGTAAATCATCCTTGCATTTACCCGCTGAATGTTTTTGGTAATGGGATTATTCTCTGATCTTATATGGTTTGCTTTTACACTGCCACTACAATCTTAGGTTAAATGTTTTTTTCTATTAACCTAATGATGGTTGGAAAAAAAATCAGACAAACTATTTTGTTTCTTTGGAGTCTATTAGAGCTTTGGCCTTTAGAGTAGCACTGGCCAATTTCAACAATATTGGGAACACAAGGAAATAAATTAGGCATTTTAATTGTGAGATCATATCACTTTGTGGGATGGCTGGGGAAATCCGAAAAAGGTTTTAATAACAAAACAGTAATTTAAACAGAACATATCACACTTCTGGGTTATCTTTTCTAGATTTCAATGTTTAAAAAATTATAATTAGACCATGTGCAAGGAAGCTGCTTCACTGACCTATGAAGTGAATGTGAAATTTAATTATCCTTTTCCTTGTAGTCAACATTTTCATGGAGCCTGAAAGTTAAAAGCACTGTTTACTTTGATTTGAAGAAGAATAAAACTATTCTGTGGAGGAAAAAAAAAAAGCAAACTAATAATTTGTATCCGTAAAATATACAGCCACAAGCAGATAACAGGAATTACGTCAATCAAAAGCTAGAGAGCTAACTATGCTTCTTTTATTAGTGCAGACATATATTTTTATGTCATCCAGTTTTTGCTTATGCTGTTAGCAAAATAACTTTGTAACAGTGATTCCCTTCTCTTTTTAAAATTATTTTCATTCTTGTTACATACTAGCTTTCTATAGTACCAGATGTTTGCTCAGTACTTTAAAGAACAGTGGGCAAAAACCAAAAAAGTGACAGGAGGAGGATTGTGCCCAAAACAGACTCAATTTGAAGCGAAATTAAATCAGGTCTGAAACACAGAGATTAATGTGGGAAGTTGGGCAGTGTGTGACAGAGATTTCGTCAGAAGGCTGCCAGCAAATGCTATGTCAGTAATGTGACTTCATAAGAGTTTCAGATTCCAAGGCCCTCCAGGCTTCTGGTTTTAGCCATCCAAAACCACTTACCAAACATTCCTTAAAGCAGCTCTGATATGGTTGGAGATGAAGGTGGTCCAAACACAGCACAACAACCGTGTCTGCTTCGCATACTTTAGTCCCTTTTATCCCACTGATGTCCTCATAAGCTCTGATGGCCATGTCACATCTCATGCAATGAGAATTTAAAATTATTCACAGCTTGCTGTTTGAAACAGACTTCTTTTCTCAATTTCTTGGATTCTTCATTTCAACTGACAGCTCATCTTGAAAAGCATCTTTCAGACTCAATTAGATATTTTCAATTATCCATTCCTGTGTTATTGCACAACTACTAATGGATTTCCATTATCATATTGTACTTTTTAATACATATGTCTTCATTTTCTTTATATGTGGAAAGTAATTTTTACGGAGCATTTCCCTACACAGTCAAATCAGGTGGTGATTTTACCATTAGTTTCAACAAAATTAGTTTCTGCAATTTTATCTTTAATTACTATCCAAACTGCAAGGCCACTATGCTGGTTGTATCCATTGGCCTGCTTTTTTTAGTCACTGGAAATGTGTGCAAAGGGAGATATTATGCAGAATGCATAAAGATGGAATTTTATGTCCCTGAGAAAATATGTGTCTATTATACATCAAACTGACAGCATTATTCTACTTTTCATTATTAAAGGCTATTTTCAGTTATGGCTTTAAGAATTCTGAACCGTTGGATGCATGTCTACAGCTGCAAAAGTGCATGTGCGGTTTGGCCTGCACACGCAGGCTAAAAGCTTCATATATAACGTCAGGTAAAGAATGTTTTCTACTTACAGCTAAAAAGAGCAATCAGGATGACCAGAAACAGAGACAGACACTAGGAGCCTGACCAGAGAAAGACTGGGGATGAAGGGAATTTAGGTACTAAAAGCATGATTAGGACTGCGGTGAAGGACACTGAAGTAAAGGATAAGCCTTGCTGAAGTCTGACAAAGTTGGAGACAGACCTCTGTCTGGGTGGGTCAGGGAAGTAGGAAGATTCTCATCAGATGCTGGGAAAGAATCAGGGCTCCCAGGGCCCCAGGTACATCTTAGAGGTCAAAAATAGTTCAGTGAAAGCCCTTGGCAAACTGTAGGCTTCATTTACCTCTGAGAATGTCTCTATGCAAAGGACAAAACCTCACTACTGCTGATTGTATTCATATAAGATATCACAGAGGCTTGTGCAGTCTAAAAGGTTCAGCTAATGTCAGACATTAGTTCAGCTAATGTCAGACATAAGATCTAAGTCAATTCATTACAAAGATCTAGGAATTATGACTGAAATATATGAAGCTGGAAAAGCCAGGCAAAAGCAGAACCTACACAAAGTCAAGGTCTCCATGTACGAGGAACTTACCTCACCCCCTCTTTGTGTGATACAGAGCAATTACTGGATCAGAGAAGATTACAGGAAGTTTTGTGGTTAAAGCAGCCTTAGAGAACTGGATTAAACCTTGCCTCTTGTCATACTGGTTGTTAATGAGACTGGTCTAGTCAATTCAACCAAAGTTTTTGCAGGTGGTTACTCATTATGTACTGTTTATTTTATGGGTCTCTGATTAGCAAATTTGCTGGGTGTTCACATTTGAATTGGTAAGAGCTGTAGGGAGATGGAGAACAGTGATCCCATCCAGAGAAATCAGGTCATATGCATGCAAACAGACAAGCAAAAATCAGAGCATGAGTGTAGCCCAGCTGAACTACCAAAATGCTGAAGCTACCTTCAACATAAAAGGGGTTTATCTTTTTCACAGCTCCCTTCTGTTGCCTTTTGCTGACCAGTTGAAACATCCACTACGAAGTTCCAGTAACTGGGAGAGGGCTACAAACCTCAGTCTGCAGAGTCCAGGGCAAAGCTCCAATTCACGACCCTGCATCAATGTTTCGGTGGTATTGTAATATGTCTCTGAGAAGAGTCAGCCTACGTCTATAAAATTAATGTTTCTACATATCAGCTTTTCCCATTAAAGAAAAAGACAAACTCTCAAAAACCACTCCACAAGCAAAATTAAAACAAAACAAAGCAAACCACAACAGAAATAGCGTGTATTTCTGCATTGCTTTTGTTCTTTTGATACTGTTTGCTATGTACTGTTGTACTACAATGAGGACCAGGATACATCATCACAAATTACCATTTCTCTCATGTGGGCAGGGTTTGGATAACACTCAGTAAACATGGCATCAGTCTTCACTGAATAACAAGGGTGAAAAGAAATACTCAGGATTTGCAACTTTTGGTAACATACATACATCCATCCATCCATCCATCCATCCATCCATCCATCCATCCATCCATCCATCCCATCACTTGAATTACAGAAAAACACAATGTGATCATGCAATTAAAGATTACAATTGCACCCTGAAAAAGAGACAACAACATCTCCAGATTTTTAATATCTGAAACCCTGACAACAAACTCAAGTGTTCTTCTAATTAGGGCTTTCTCTACATTATGAAGGCTAGATGGAAGAGACAGTGAGCAGCATTCTGTTTTCAAGCACAATTGATAATATAAAAGAAGATTAAACATTCGTCTAGCAAAAACTACTCTACAGGGATCAATTTTTTAATGACAAGTTTACAGATTTATACTAGTATAAATCCAGCATGGCTGCACTGAGATCAAAATACTATTAATTTACATAGGTGTCATTTGTAGCTCGATTTTATCCTTAATCTTGTGTTTCGCTTTAATCATTGTAATTTTACAGAAGCATGTCATAACTCAGAGGGAAACTTACAGGACTAGAACATCATGCACTGGAATGAATTTTGCATATATGCTTGGATATTTTAAATACATATGAAGAATTAATTAATTTGAAACTGACTGAGAATTCTGGCAGCATAATTAAAATAAAAGACAACTGTAAGGTAAGTCTGGAGGAAAGCAGGACAAGGAGAAGGTTGTGTTACTGCAATATTTTGCAGGAACAGAAAGGTGGAGGCAGTTGAATTAACAACAAAATAAAGAAAAAACAATCATAAACAAAGTAAGAAATACTTATGGCATTCTCATGGTTACAGACAGATGTCTAAGCTGACTGTTTTCGTGAATCAACTTTACTCAACACCTGTGAGCATGTGATTAATTTGACCACAGAGTACACTGTGTACTTTTCTTTCAGTAAAAAAAAAAAAATGTTGACCTCTGGTATTGCAAAAGAAAGACAATCAGCTAACCTAATAGGCCCTTTATTTGCTAATCAAATCTCTCATTAACAATTAATTGGATCAAAAGTTCGCTGGCCATTATTGCTGTGTCAGTTCAACTCCGAGGGCCTCAGAGGATGAAACTAAATGAGCTGGTCAGGTTATAAATAATTTCCAGTGGCTACTCCTCTTACCTCGGGCTATTCAGGTAGAGGTCACTGTCCTGCCTACTGCAGGCAGAAAAGACAGTTGCTGTGACAAGCAAAAGGCATTCTTCCTTTTCTAAGAAGCTCATTTAGGCTTAGTAATTTAAACCTTTGTAAAAAGCCACAGTATAAAAAGCAGCTCTGTACTGCAGCATTTCTGCATGTACTTGCTTATCATGACTGAATCAAAGCAACATTTCAGATTGCTTAAAGCCTTTCAAAAATAAACGAAGCCAGGAGTTGCTTTAATCAAGAAATCTGCTTCTTGAAGAAACCCTGCAGAGACACCTTTATGGCAATATAATTATTTGTTTCTATTCTTAACCTAATAATCCAGGTAGTGACTGACAGGGTTCAAATACCGCTCATCAAATAACATGAAAGGACCTGCCAGAGGAGAATGAAGATACAAATGAGAATAAAGTGAACATAGTTTCATCTAAAATACGTGCAATGCCATATTTAATTGTTGGTTTCTCCTTTTTCATTAAAAAATTGAGGGGGGAGGGGAAGAAAAATTCATCTTTGTATTTTCCCTTTAGACAAAAAGTGACAAACAGGTACATCAGCTCTTAACATACACATATTACAAGTCAATATTAGGAAGGAAGGCAAAGTGATATGGGCAGGCCAAGTATCAAAGATCCTGTGTACTGAACTTCAATACAATGACAGGACTATTTGTTCAATATAATTGAAATAAAAGAACAAAATAGAGAAGGAGGTGGCATCCATCCAGGACCTTTCCACGAATCAGACAAGGAATAAGAATGGCATAAAACGTGTCGACATGGTGGTGGGAGGGAGAAAGGAATCTAGAAAAATAACAATGTTGGTGTCTTGCAAGCATTTATGGATTTGAAGATAGGATGTGAAAGTTGCAGAACTGTGGGGCTTCTTGTATTGTTTAATCAAAAGGAAGACTAACTTTATTTAAAAAATAAAAAATAAAAAAGGGAGCTATTTTAGAGAAAAATCTTAAGAAGTGATAGGTTGATAAGTGGTTTTAATAGGATCTCATGCATACAGTAGTGTTATCTGGGCCAAATAAGGGAGCCAAGTATACAGAGAAGCTGAACAGTTCCTTGCAAAGACAGTACCTAACAGCACAAGCTGTGACCTAGAATAGAGGAAAAATCTAGAGAGTGGGACAGAAGAGTTCTGGACATTCCCCAAATATACATAACAGTAACTCCAGATGCTGCACAAAGCTGTGTGTGTATATGGTTTCTTTCCAGGTAAATGGAATGGTTTCCTAACTGGCCAGAAGGCACGGAAATGTGGTTAGGTCAGCATGACATTAACGTATTTATACATCTTTGGCAAGGCTTGGGAAGAAAAGCCAAGCTCTCGTCTGCTTGGAACATGAACAGAGGGAGGTCAAAAAACGATAGATAGCTCTGAGTAACTGAGACTTGGAAACTTCGAGCGCATAATAATGTTCTTAGGGACCTCTAGAAACTAGGGATTACAGGTCTGGATACAACTACTGTTATTGCACACTCTTGTTGCTGCAACAGGTTATGTCTACAGCATATCTTCAATTCACAACCTGTGTGCTGGGCAAAAAGACAACAAACACCGTGCCTTTGGACACGGAGTGTTCGGTCACTGGCTGAGCTACATAGCACCACTTGTAACAGATTTTAACAAAAATTAAGATGTATAGGGAGAAGAGGGTGACTCATTACCTTGAGAATGGTATCCCAGGTCTGGAGAAGAGCCAGGAGAAGGAAACACTGACCCTGGAGTCACCCCTCCTTATGAATTTTGCAGTTTAGTGAAAGATGCACTGGTCAGGCAGGATTTGGCTAACTCTGACAGGATTAAATATACATGATTCCATTTCAGTGACAGGCTGCTTTGCTGTCAGGCATATGTATCAAATATGATGTAGCTGTATTTGGAGATATTTTATCCATTTAGTAATGTATATTATTATATATATACATACTTCCCTCCTGATTACTTATTTCAATACATTAACAAAGATGTTCCCCAAAGGGCTGCAAAGGGGGCCTAGGAACCGGATAAGACCATTCTCCAAGCTTAAATTTTTAATATTAAAATGCATTGAGATTTGCTATACACTTGCTCAAGATGTATTGCCCCAAGCAAAACAGTGTTTTATAGATGGACATGCAATTTTGTTGCTTTCAGCCGAGGGTCACATTTGTTTTAGTGGCTTTGGGATGTGCAAAATAATGAATGAAGTATAAATAAGCATTCTATGTTTAAAAAAAATCAGGATATTAAGTATTTCATATGCATATACACTCATGCACACATACACCCTTCCCTTTCTGTTGAAATAGATCTTGAAGAAACACAAGCCAAGTAAAAAAATATTGTATTTTCATTTTTATTTTTATTATATGAGACTTCATCTTAGATAGCCTGGGTGAATCCAGCCTCTTTTTCCACTGACAAAGCACAATATTTTTTGTTTAAATCATGCCAAGAGTAAGCCCTAACCTTCTTACTCTCCCACAAAGAAGAGACATCTGTTTCAGTTAGAGCATAGCTGAAATGAGTGTAAGAGGAAGTTACATGAGATCACTTCTGTCTTCCTAATTTTAAATGACACTAGTATTTGAACCATACTTCATTAAATATTCCTGAACATATTCTATGTCTACAGCCCACTTTCATCAAGACATTCAGGGAAACTTGTGTGAAAATCTTTCTTTTTGAATACATAATGTAAGATTACTAATCATGCAATAATCTCGTATTGATTTTGCATTATTCCTAAGGGGGAAATATAAGTAATTCTAACAGTTTCATTGGTTTGATAAACATTTTAGCTAAGCTTCTGCTCTGACCACTGTAAAAACAATTTCATTCACACTAAACCCCATTTTATCCTGCACAACTCTGTATAAAATTAACTTTTTCAATGACGTAACTTGCTTCAGTACAAAAATAGCTTTTTTTGTGTTTTGGTGTTTTGTAGGACACTACTTTTCCAAGCTTGAGTGTCTTTTTTTTTTTGTTCTGTGCAGGAAAACAATGTTCAGAGGAGGTGGTAGTAAAATAGTGAGAATTTAGTCAAGGCAGGCATGCTAACTGCAGGTAGAGTTAAGATTTTGTAACATTATCCTTAAGGTAATGTTGCCTGTGTTAATAGGGAAGCAGGGGAAATATAACTTCATACTGATAAGAAGTATAACCATTTGTTTAATATTGAGTTTCATGTTCAGAAATGTTGGGGAAAATTACAATAAGGAAAAATAACGGACAGTAGATGGAAAATAAAAAAACATTTTGCTTTCAAAAGCTGAAAAAACTCAAGCATTTGTCTATGCCATGGAACTAAATTAAAATTTAAATTAATGGTTCAAAACTGTGGGTGACCTTTACTGATGTATTTACTAAAAAATAAAAAATAAATTAATATTTACAAATTTTTAAGCCACTATGTAGAAAAAGAAATAATTTGTGATTGGAAGCTCTTCTATTGTATACATTAACAAGTTAAAGCAAATTCTCCTATTCATGACCTGTTGCCTTGAGCTGGGCTTAGGTAGATAATGGGAAGATTAGGTAGATTGCTGGGAAGGTATAAATGAGAGCATGCATCTACAGGTGAGTTAGACTCAGAACTAATTTGGAGTAAGAGTTAAGGCCAGTGTGGCTCCACTATCTGACCTTTATCAAAGGTCTCTTCTCATGAAGACAGAATTTTGAAATTTGCTCACTTGTCCTCTTTTTCTTATACTCTGGTGATCAGGTGGGATGACACAGGTTTTGCCACAGTAGTCTTACATTGCCTGAGGACATTTTCAACCTAAGTTATCCAGCTTTAAAAGAGCACCGCATTAATGGCATGGAAAAACTCCAGCAATGTCATAGGGCTAGAATGTTATCCTTGTGTTTTGTTGTCACTTCTTTAGCACGTGGCATCGTACATCAGAAGATGCTTCCTCAAATTATGTCAATCAGTGAAGCTTTAGCAAAGACAAATTATCGATATTCATTTAGAATCACGAAAGGTCTAGATGACAATTTACAAACTTAATATCAGGTTTCTCTTTTGCTAAACTGTAGACAAGAAAATATATGGCAATGTAGATGAAAAATCTGAGCATTTTAAATTAAAAAAATGGGGTGTCCTAAACTTCTCTTAAAACAGAAATTAAAACTCAATTCTTTTCTCCCAGATTTTCTATGGTAAGTGGAACTTCTAACAAGCTGAAACACTTGTTACAGCCTTTTTGATAACATTAACATTGATGTAAACCCTATTCAATGTATTTTTCCCAAACCAAAAATGACAATTAAAACTTGATTAATTAAAACAGAGATTTAGTAAGTTTATGTGGTTTTGTTTTAATTTATGTTTTTACTTCAATTTTTCTGAGAATAGAGGCCTAACAGTACTTATCTACAAGCACATTGTCATTGCCTCTGGAACACACAGATTTCACAAAGTATCCTTCAGTTTCAGCCTTCACTGGTTATGTAGGTAGATATATTCAACAGCAGAGTCCTGCCTCACCATAAACAGTCCTCAGCCATCATAAATGTATTTCAACCTCTCTGTATGTCTTTCTATCTGTTCTCTTAATAGTAAAGTGGAAATGCCTTGCTCTAAGGAAATATTTGCATTATAGAAGCAATGTATTAGTTTGCAAGGTCTATGTTGAAACCAAATTAATCCTACCAAATCACTCAGACTGCATAATGAGAGGTGAAATATAACTAACTTTGCAGTCCTGTTTGGCCTTGTCAATCTAGAAACCTGCAACAGCTCCTGATTAGTCATTCACTAGCCATAGAAGGGAGAGGTGAGGCAGAACTGTAATATAAGAGGAGTACTTTGTAATTAATTGATATCTTTTTTTTATCTTGCAGTGTTTTTTTTTTTCTTTTCAAGCAGCAACAGAGTGAAGTGTTAGAAGTATAAGTCTGGGGAAAAGAGATGTTGCTTTTATTTGAGTTAGGGGTCACTTTAGGTTATCTTTTCATCTATCTTCTGCTTTAGAACTGATCTTTTCATTAATGTCTTCTCTTGTCCAAGAGTTAGAGAAAGAGGGGAAGAGAGAGCAGGATTTCTAAGCATTTTTCAATGCACATCAAGTAAAATTTCCTTGATATGATCAGACAGCTTAAGCATTAAAAAACCCTGTTCAAAAGGGGAAAAAATGAACACATTTACAAAATTCAGTATCACATCAGTGGTAAATGTTTTGGAACTCATTTCTAAGCAAAAACATTTGGGGTTCTTGTGCCTGGAGGCTTCCTTAAGTCAAGACACATACAATGAGAAGTCTTGGATACCTGCCCAGGCAGACTGTGCCAAAGTCATCTCTGGCAGTCCTTACAGTGGAGATTATAGTTAAATGTGAACTGATTCACATTACTTTCTATTTTCCAGTTCTGACAGATGGAAACAGATACCAAAGAGAAGTCCAAATCTCTCCACATGTTGATCCATCTCACTCATCATGCTCTATATACTGCATTCAAAGCAGAGAGCTGTTGTGCAGACAAAATTTTGAGAAACCTTTCATGTTAGGAAGGAAATAAAATCAAGTATGCACAAGAAGATACTGGCAGGGATCTGTGCTCTGTTCCTGATCTAGTGAAAAAGACAAGATGTAGATCTACAGCACCTGACTCAAGTATAACTTATTCAGACCAAGTTGAAGGAAATTTAGGTTAATGCCATGGGTCCTTAGGTTGGACATGGCCTTTGGTGTAACCATGTCTTCCTGGGACTGTAAAATGCTATGTCATTGTGGAGGCTCAGTTGCCTGAATGTTGCTTCTGCATTTTTTTCAGAGGGATCTTGGGCAAACAGATGCAGCCAGGGTTCTGCTACTGCTAGGCACTACAATATAATATAGGATGCATGGAGCTTGAAATTCAGGACATTTTCCAATATGTCACTTGTATTCATGACACTGCTTTTTGGATTTTGTATTTCACTCTGACCCTAAATGAAACATTGCTAAGGCTTGTCAGGGTCTAAGAAGATAAAGCAGGGAAAGAACAGCAACATGACAAAGCTTTTTCTTGAGTAGTTCTGCTAACAGGCAGCAGAAAAGCACCAGGTCTCTGAAAATCCAGAAGCCAAAATAAATTGTATATAAAGAAAAGGGATGAAGACTATAAATATTTTTTACGTTGATTTCTTAAGAACATAAAACTTATGTTTATTATAATCTGTCTGACTTCCCCCACTATTTATTTTATCCAGTGAGAAAGAGATAGGCATCTCAGAGATTCTGTTTGGACAAGCTTCATGAAAATCTGTCACTAAGCATCTGTGAAAGATTCAAGGGAAGGTCCTGTTGAAGAAAAGGCTGAATCCTGAGCTCCGCCTTACTTGTTCTTTGGCCACCTGGCAGCCAGGGTTCACGTCCAGGCTGGACAAACTCTGCACTGGCAGTTTGGCACCAACAAGGTATATGCTGCCCATTTGTAGCTGATGGCTTTATTCCGGGAGACACACCTGGGATATAAATGTAGAGTTTGGTGGGAGGGTATTAGAGGCATCTCAAGGAATCAGGATAAGCAAGATGGGACACAAATCTGTGAAAAGGGGTTTTACTGCCCCTGTCACTGGAGGAATGACTTCCTAAACTTGTATGCAAAAGCATACACCACTAAAAAACCTGTGTGGGGGAAAAGGCTCTTTCCACCCTTGAAAGAATCCAATTTCTCTCAAAAACTAGATTCAATATATTAGAAAGGACTCTTTGAACTACTTAAAAGTAGTGTGCACTCTTTAAAAGCATGTTATATAAATTCTGTTTTTTTGATTGGGAATGCAACAAAAAGGTAGAAATACATTTGAATATGAGGATGGTGTTATCCATGATCTGAATTTTAATAACATTCCCTTGAAACTCTCAGGAATTCCTTTTCCATTAGGGATGAGAAAATCAGAAATAAGGGAGTGGCTGACAAATACTTTGTTCACAAACAATGCTGTCTAATAGTGGCAGTAGTAATCACGTTAAGTGTTTCAAATCCAGAGGCTCAAGAGGACTGCGTAACACAAGAGAGTTTTTCAGCCTGTGAATCAGGCAGACGGTGTGACCAAGAAAGATTATGATCAGTATATCAAAGACAGCAAAATCTGGCTGGAGAGATCTGAGTTGTTTAATCAACTGGCATCAAATTTTCAAAACCAGCCTAAGCGATAGGAATGGAGATAAGAGAGGATTTGCAGCTTGTGGTTGTTCTCCTCTAATGTGACTGCTGCACCAGCTGTGTGAATATGAACAGTTACACAGTAATATGTTCATGCATAAGACTTCCTTGTTGCATAGAGTCTGCCCAGAAAGGGGAATTGAAATTAAACTTTTAAAAAATTAAAACTGAAACTGAGGACAACAACTGAAGAATTGTGGATTTTTATTTGATTGTTTTTTTCATATATTTTGATTGGAGAATTGAAAGAATGAAAAAGAAATAATTTCACATGGGGATGAAATTTATACTGAGGAGGTTTAAAAGTCAGTGGAGCTCTCACAGACAAATTACAAAATTATTTTTAAATATTTTTAGATGTTCCTTCTCTTCAGTATGAAAATTTTTAAAAAATTAAATATTGTCTTGAAGTGGAAACCCCCCCACACATTCCATAAAAAGAGTAAAAAATAAATATTTCACATGCTTTGCCTTCTTTCTTATTTTCTTAACCATAACTACTCAGTATTTTGGCTGTAAATCATCGACATTTCAATTTCTGCCAAACTGCATTTTTTAACAGTTAATACACTTAGGGATATCCAGACACTTGGGTACATCATAACACAGAGTTCCCTTGTCAGATGAACCCATTACTCTTGGGTTATAATGATGTTACTTAAATTTTGTCTATCCATAGCCAGATGTCTTATGATTTATGTTTCTCCACATGAATATTTGCAGTAGGAGATAAAGAAAACACTAATGTTTCATATGTGGCTAATATAAAAGTAAATAATGCAGCTGAGGGAACTGAAATTTCTGCAAATTCCATGCAATTATTGAATAATGCACTCCTCAATGTAAAAAAAAAAAAAAAAAATTGAAAATTTAAGTTATGGGAAACTCATACAGGAAAGTTGTAATCAAAGGAAGATAAAGATTTTTAAAATTATACACAAAATACAAAGTCAGATGTTTGATGCCATCATTAGTTTAACAGAGGGAAATGATCCTTTACTAATAGACATGCATTGATTTAACAAGGCAATGCTGGAGAGGGAGAACAGTACACCCTATCATAGAGCCATTAGCTACACTAAAATCCCCAAATATAATTTTGCCATGTCAATGTGATTAAGTGTAATTTTAAAAAAAGTTTCCCAAGACAGCATGCAAAATTAAAGAAAATAACTTTTGTGAAAAGCTTTCTATACACTAAAATATTTTAGAATAAATCATTTAGAACACTGTAATTTCTCCAGTAGAAGCAAAGACATACACTGCACCAGTTGTGTGAGTGATGATAACCGGCAGACATAAAGCCACTGATCTCAAAGTTTGAAACAAATAATTACTGAATGCTATAAACTCCATACCTATCCCTTAAATCAGTAGGCATGGTAGAAATTTTAAAAATTGCCTTCTTATCATGATATGGTATGCAAAACAGAGTGCAAATATTTTTTATGGCAAGGGCATACATACATGCTGTTGGGTCTGAAAGACAGCAAAACCAAGGTAGGCTTTAATTAAATAATTAAAATTTGTCTAGTGCAAGGAGAGAGGCCGGAATATCTTCTGGATTCTGAAAATTTTTTCACTGAGTTGCGTTACATAAATTTGGCAAGTGGTTGAAATTCTGCCCTTGACCTCATTCTGCCGTAGTTACCTCCAGATATGTCTAAGAGCAATACCTACTCTAAACACACTTTCTGAAGAAATCCTAATTATTTTTACCTATATCAAGAAATAGTGTAATTCTAGGAATTCCTTGGCCACAAAGCTGAGAAAATCCACAAAACAATCAACACACCTGACACTATTACCAAGTGTGTGCTTTTTCAATAGCTTGTCCACTGCAGAAGCCCAAAAAGAGAAACCATGCTGCTTCTCACAAGTAGATTTAAGTTTCTCTGTTGTACTGCAGGATGTTGATTCCTAGGCATTTGTGTGGTAGTTCAGTAAAGAAAAACAAACACCCTGTTGATGAAGGATATAGTGACAAACTGGCCTAATCAGAGGTTCCTGCACGTCTGAGACCAGATGTACACTTCACCTTCACAGCTATCTCCCAGTGTCTTGGTCACTGCAACAAACAGCTCTGGCACTGACTTTTGGCAAAGAGGAACTAAATCAGCATCATTCACCTTGGAACAGCCGCAAACTCCTTGACTCTCATGTGGGTTGTTTTTTCTCTGAAATCAAGGGAGCAGGTCCCCTGGCAGTAGGACACAGACTGTGGTCAGTAACAGCCTGCTATTCCTTCTCCATGCCCTCAGCTGCAATACAGTTGATGCCATAAGCAGGGTCACCTTGCAAAGTGTCCATTTGTTCATCATCCCACTGCAGTCATGACATAGTGCTGTGATAGTTGTCCTACACAGGCTTCTTCAAACCCAATATTTCTAAGGTTTCTGTTTAAGTTGGTTTAACAACTCACTGCTGCTGAAGGGGGTAATTCATATTCCTCCTTCTCACCCTTGCTTCTAAATATGAGCTTCTGCATCATAACTTATGCAAGTGAATTTTTATTTGTTAAGTAATTTAATGTGGTAAATTCCAGAAAACAAATTCAACAAAACATTCTAGTGGACAAAGTTAGCATGCAGATATGTACAGTGAGTGCAATGTAGAAGTTAGGGCTACACAGGTAACAAGAGGATAACAAAGTGAGAAAAGGATGAGAAGAAAGAACAAAGAGAAGGAATGTACAGGAAAGGAGTAACAGTGAAGAAATACCTTTCTCATTGAAATGGCAGGAAGTAATTAGAAACACTCAGCTGCCCCTTACCTGGTTGTACAGGCCATAACTCCAGTATTACCACTGGTCCTTTCTGGTGGGCATCAGATCCAGAGACTGGTTTAGTGCTGCTGAACTAGACCAGTAATGAGGCAAGATAGAACTCAGACAGAATCTCCACTTCCTGTGAAATCCAGTGTCTTGGAGAGACTGAGTGAGTCTCATCCTGACTCAGGAGGGAATTAAACTTTTTTTTCATGCACCTGGTAGACACTAGGCCCTTCTGCTACACGTCTTCACATAGGGCATTTTATTTGCTAGGACAATCAATTTGCTGCCTATCATCTCTCTCCCACCCATGTGGAATTGGAGAATAGATGTGTGATATGGATGGGATCATCACTTCAAACCAAGTGAAGGCCAGGAAAAAAAACACTAGATATAATGTCAGGAAGCAAGGAGGTGTGTGAGGCAGGTGAACCTGAAATACCTGTGTATGAATGATGGGGAAAGGCACAGTCTGCTGTCCATAGCTCCTTCCATGAAGGCACACTGGCATTTCAAAGTAGTTTGGAAACACAGTCTGGAGTTTAAAGTCATAGAAGGGGTTCAAGAATGTGGCCTTGTGGAACATATCCAGTGCAACCCATGGATAGCCTCTTGAGCCACAGCAGCCTGGAATCTGCTGTCAAGGCTGGATATCCCGCGACACAATGCATGGGAGGGTCTTTAGAGTGTTCCTACAGAAAACAGGTAGCTATTGAACCTGGCAGCAAGTACATCACAGGGAAATACGATGACTGGTCCCATATCCTCTGTAGATATAGTGAGATCAGCCACACAGATCTTGCCTTTTCTTCCTGTAAATGTTTGCAATTTTCCTGTTGTCCACTAAGCAGTCAGTTTAATTGTATAAAAATATTTAAGGAATTAAATATTTAAAGAGTTGAGCACATAAACACGATGTGATATTAGAACTGGAGGTATTACAGAGAAAATGTCTTGAACTTGAGAAATCAGGGAAAAAGGGCGAAGTACGTGGAGAATCTAAGACTGTTGAAAAAGCCCGTATCTCCAGAAATGTGTAAACAAAGGATACAAGAATGTATCTCTTGAAGGAAACGAAGTAACAGTGAAAAAAACAAGATATGTGCTCATTTGCAAAATGATCTGGCCCTGCTGAGTTTTAGTTTCAGGTAACATGAAAACAGAATAGTTACCAGACAATGCCACTGAAGTCAAAAATAATTAAACCTCACCAATAGCTGTTTTATAGGAAGCAGTAACAAGAAAATAAACTATGAAGGCTATGTATGTCTACTGAATTAAACATGCACCTGTAAAGAGATTATTTCCATTAAATCCCTAATTTGAGACCAGACATTAGAAGACTCCAGAGAGTCAAAAATGAGAAACTAACCACAAGGGGAATTCAATTTACAGTTGGAAGAACTGGAAGAGCAGAATAAACCAGCTAAGTATAAAGACCAAAAGGCAGATTTTAGTGAAAGGATGGTGAAGGTAAAAATAGCATGGGGTGGGCCTTCAAGCTACATACAGAGACAAAATACAATGAATTTTCAAATAGCAAACAGAATGACATCAAGACTGCTAAAATACTCACAGCCCATAGACACAAGTTTTGAAAATGGTCACCATTAATGGACAAAAAAATAAATTTTTGAAAAATATTACTTTGAAAAGTATTACTTAGAAACTGTATCTATTGAGAAATAAAACCTATGTATTCTTAAAAAAGGACATGACACCACTAACATCCCCACAGAAATTAGATTGTCCAGAGTAAGAAGATTTTGGCAGAAATATTTCATCTACTGTAAAAATATATGCAAAAACTTTACTGAAGGCTTGTTTATGGGAATTTTTCGAGAGAAACCATGTCCGTTGACTGAAATACTATATTAAACAGAAATTAAACATATTAAATATAAATTGGACATCGGTGCACAAATGAATTTGAGAGCTGCTAATTGTTTGGAGCGAAAAATCTAGTCTTAATAGGAGCATACATGAACTATATATAAAGGTAAACCAAAAAATCCTGACAGATTAATTATTGGAATTATGTCAGAAGCAGGATATCTATATTGAAGTGAGTACATAAGAGACTGAAAGTTTTTGCAAAAGAATTGATATTGTAGAAGAGCAATGAAACATGAAAATGGAAATGGCAAGAAAAAACCTACTAAAAGAAAACAAATGTGTAGAAGTGGCAAAGGAAGGTCCAAATCATAATAAATATTCAAATGCCATAAAGAAAATTATAAGTGAAATAATACAGATACTGCTAATAATGTAGACATTATAAATTAAATAGATAAATAAATATGTTATGACATGAAATGTAAAGTCATCTGGTGACATTCATATACATATGTATATACTATTTTCTCATAGAGGGAAATATATACACTATATGTTGAAATTATCCAGGAAGGGACACGATGAGAAATTATGTCTGCAAACTCTGTAAATCAAACAAGAAAAACTAACCTTTACTAGACATTGTACCGTGTCAGAGGCAGACAGTGAACCACAATTTAATTTCCTCAAGTTAAAGTGTTATTATGGAAAACAGTACTTCAGTTGTGGGGGGAAAAAAAGCCATCAACCAAATTAAGAGAAAACACCCACATGAGTAATAAAAAATTAATTGCAGTGAAAATTTCAGGAATTATTCAAACCTAATCTGAAGCTGTATAAAAAACCAAAAGCCTCCCATTACTCTGCCAGAGCAATGCTAATTCACACTCAATGCTGGGAGCTAACCAACTCTTGAAAAGCCCAGCACCAGATGCTGTGAAGAGTCACCCTGAGTCAATATTCTTCACAGAAATTGCATACATTTAAGGTGTCTTCTCAGATAATGCAAATCTTTTTCACCTGTACCAGTCAAGTAATATTGTACTAATATTTCCAAAGTTCACCTCCAGTGACATCTGTAAATGAATTTAGACTGTTAATCCAACTTTTGCCCTTTCTAGCTCGTGAAACATAGTCCTGGACAAGCACAGACATTTGTGTCGATAACAGCCAGCACTTAATTCAGAGAACAAAAGGTTTCTCCTTCACACATGTTGCAAGAAATACATGGGAAATGTACCCACTCTTTATCATCTGCCCTTCCATTCCTGACTAAATTTATAGAAGATCTAAGAATAAACATCTGCAAGGTCACTTGGGTGATGCAGAGACCATATATTAGAGACTACACAGACTTAGGTCATCTCGCTGAACAGAAGCAGCTTTAATGTTTTATTAAATGATTGCTGCCTGTCAGGGCTCAAGAGCAAGACATCCACTCTCATCATCTGGAGTGGTCAGCTTCACCAGCAGGAGACAGGGGCTTTACTCACAGAGGTGCTGGCATCAAGCTGAATGGATTAGTAAGATTTACATCCCTCCTGGCAGGACATACCCAAAACAGTTACGGGAAAACACTCTTCCACATCTCAGTCCCTCATTTATCAATCCCACATTTTTTCTCCATATCTATTTGGAATCTGCTTGCAGCAGCAAGAAACATTCTGACAACACAGGTCCCAAAGGAGGTAGTAGTTTCATGATGCAAACTTTGCCTTCCCCTTCAATGCCTAGGATGGCCTAGTGTTTGGAGAAAGTCAGTTCATTAATGAAATAAGTGAAATGTTGGCAGTCAGGGAAAAACCAACTTGAGAATCATGGAATCATGGAATGGTTTGGATTGGAAGGTACATGTAAAGGTCATCTCACGTAGTTTCCTTAGACTGAATAAATACAATTTACTCTTCCTCAACTCAGTCTGTAACTTTTCTCCATACAAAGTTTCATGTTACCCTAGCTCTACTGGTAGTTTTTAAAATAAAATTATGTACCAGTACATAACATTTTTGTAGTCGATCGAATGACATCCATAGGAAGTACAGACCACCATAACTGCCACCATCATTCATCCCTGATGCAAGTTGCATTTCCTTTAAATTATATCAGAAATGACAAGTACCAAGACACAGATATCTTTCCAAAGCAAATAGAAACAAATAAAAATCCAGCCAAAAGAAAATGTTACACACCATATGTCACAGAAGGAACAAACCAGACGTGATATATGTTTATCATATGCTAGAAAGTTCTCAGTATGAAAACAGCAGTTGAAAAGAATCACACACTTGAAAGCCACTGCAAACTGCAAAATACTTCTGATTTCATGTAAATAAAATACCTTCTTCCTGCCTGCAATCTACTTCTTCAATAGAAGGAATGATTAAATCGTTAATTATATTGCAATAAAGAGCCAGGCCCTCCTAAAGCAACAGGTATTTGTTTTTTTCTGTATGTCTCTCAGGATAACAAAAAGATATAAAAGTAGGGGAAATTTTTTTATTTCTTTCTTTTCATACATAAAAATTTATTTTATTTCAATATGACTTAATAAATCTGTGTAATAAAAAGTTTATGTGCCTTTTTATTACTTCATGGTTTACTTTCCAGATTGTTTGGTTGGTGGTTGTCTAGCACAATTATACACAAAGCTACTAAATTAACTGTTTAGTAAGGTTTAGGAAACTGAGTTCTCTTCTCAATATTAAAACATTTTCCTAAATATAATGGAACAATGACTTTCAACATTTAAGCAGCAAGTAGGGTAGACAAACAAGGTAGTAGCTCACTAATCCACTGAAATGTATATATCATTGCTAGGTGAAAAATACAGAAAAGGTAGAAAGAAAACATTTTGCATTCAGGAACAAATACTTAATAATGGTAAATTAAGCTATATTTATTGGAAGAAAATTAAACAGAAACATAGAAAATAGTATTAAGGATTCCGTGATATATATAATTGTGTAATATTCACCTTTTTTTCTCTGACACAGAGAAGTAACTAACCATATCTTAGCCTTGGCATATATTATTTCTATTAATGTAATAAAAATGGCTATAATGTTTTGCTGTATCTTTTTCATGTATTCCCTAGAATGAACCACTGGTGGGCAGCAGCCAAGTGCAGTGTGGGTGAGAGGGATTGCAAGATATAAATGAAACTTTACCAATCAGTGCAAAAAGTTATGTAAACCAGAGAGATCACATTGGAGGGTAAGGAATTTTTTGCTATCAGATGTGCTGCTTCAAAAATACATCATACTTCTTCCTAAAATTCAGGTTGGCCACTGAAGTAATTCAGAAACCAATATCACAAACTTCAGAAAAATACATTGAAACAATACAATTCAGAGTAAAATAGGAGTGATTTTAATCACTTCAGATGGCACAGTACTTCCATTTTTAAAGGTATTTTCACCAAAAAAAAAAGTATGTGTCATACAACTGCAACAAATTATTGCAACAGTCCTCTGAGGCTTTTGTCACATATTAAAGATGTAGAGGCACAAGAGGAATTAGAAAAGGAAAAAAATATAAAAGTTGTATGAAAGCAAGGAAAAATGGCAGACACAAAATGGACTGGCATACCAGGCATTTCTCTCAGAAAAAGATGGTGAAAACATGATGAATGACATCAGGGAACTATCTGTCCTGCAGAATTAAACTTGAATCTCCCGGAGCCCCAAGAGCTCTTACTTGCTCAATGAAAAGGTGCCTTGTACTTGAAAGGGACTGCTTGGCACCACAGCAAGGTCCAAAGTCAACTGTAGCACTTACATTATCCAAATCATACTATAAATAGTTATTGCCAATTCCTTTTAATGTATAGTTACACTTGTTATTGGTGATACTGATTTGGATAGAATTGCACTTGGAGGGAAAGAAGCTTTCCTTCTCTCATTTTTTTACTTTCTAGTTCTTCTGTTTAGTCACTGATGCTGATATTCAAATGCTATATTTGGTAACTTCTCCTACTACAGCCTATTTTCGGGAAAAAAAAATCTTCCTGAGCCACACACAGCATAGAGTAAAAGACATAGCATGTACCCTATCACCAGCACAGGCAAATACCTTTAATTTAAGCAAAAATCTGTTATAACTGTGTGATAATGCTATGGTTGAACCTTGTTTCTGAAGTGCAGTATTCTTTATTTATTATTTATGATCATCCAAGGTGTCTGTTATTTCTGCTCCTGAACTGAAATCCCTCACAAACTTAGTAAAAGCTGCAATGATCCCTGGCACAAATTCTTCTTAAAATATGATATAAATTAATTTGAGCTATTAACTTCCAGTATTAGGAACCATTACTCCATATAAGCAATAAGATATAAAATTTTATTTCCACTAAATAAGACCATGGAATATAGAAGATACCCTGTGAGGAAGGTTTAAGTAGGTTGTTTTAATTATTTTAATTTAAATACATTTTAGAAGAACATTAAAATTAAAACTGAGATATTATTAACTGGCCAATATAGTGTAATAATAGGTACCTCAAAACTGAAACAAATAAGCATTATCAAGTTCTGTCTCCTGCTATTACTAAAAGTATGACATAGAAGTATTTTGTGTGGACTGATCAAGATTTACCTTAAAATATATATATTGTTGTAAGTTTAGCTACTCAATTCTGCTAGGGACTGTTTCCAACCTTTTTGGCACAAAACTTCTCTCTGGTTTGTAGACATATTAGTTCATGGATAGCTTATATGCTCATTGCTCCTTTGTGGACAACATCCTTTATTGTACCTGACCCTTCTCCTTTCCCAGTGTTTATCTCCACCCCTTGATATGTTTATGCACAACATGTATAACTCTTCCTTTTGCTAGACTACACATATGTAGCTTATCTTGGCTTCTGTTACACTGTAGGTCCAACATTCCTTGATCATCACTGCATATATTTTAATGTCAGTATTTTTTATGTTGAACATAGCTATCCAGAAGTAGACACAGAGTTTAAGAGGAAGGTGTCTCTGAATTCTTATATTTGATTGTTACTGAAGAAATGGGCTGAAGGAAACCTCTCAAGATACACTGTAGGGAACCTTTTGCAAATGTACCTCATGCTTGCAAGTTATTAAAAAGAACAACTATTGCACTCATATATTTCTTTTCCTCTGTTTTTTCCAGCTAGGAAATTAAAAGGTTATAGAAATTCTTCATATTATTACCCTTAAAGCATTAGGTCACTTTCTGTAATATTATTTTTTTCTATTTCTGTTGCTTCCAGTGTCAAGGTATTTGAGTTCTCACTGTATGCCAGTTTAATCCTTCATCATTTTGACAGAACTTCATGCCATCAGCATATTTTCTCATTTTAACTCATTTTGTTTTATAACAAAAACATTCAGTAAGGTCTGTGGTTAAAGAAACTCCCTTCAGCTTCAAAGGTTCTTCTTTTTTATTCTCTGTATCTACTGTGGTGAATCAATAAATCTCCAGTCTTCTCAAAGGCTTGCTTCTTCTCAGTATCATTATAAAGGTCTGATGCCACTCCTTTCATGTTGCCATATTTTTTTTCCTTCAAATGAGTGATTTGTTCTTACCAGTCCTTTAGGAATTCTTCTTTAACTTCAGAGCTCAAAATTGTCCCACCTATATTAAGTTTGTGACTTTATAATAAATTCAAGGGTGCCATGTGTCTCTCCATATTTTCTATTTAAATCTTGTAAAGTAATCTGCCTCTGGCCCTGATGATTGTGAAGAAAAGAAATGAACTGAATGCAGAGGCATCTGGGCCTGAAACCTTGAAGCAAAATTTTAGGACCTTGAACTACTGTCTCCTTTGAATTTAGTAGATACTAAACAAGTATCTCATTATGATGATTAAAATACCAACATTGTTCCAACCATAAATTTTTCTCTACTGATTATGCATAGAAGGAAGAGAACACAATGCATTATGAAGGACTCTTTTGTTGTGCTCAGCCTGGGCCACTTGTGGATGATGTTCAGAAGAATGTCAGCACCTCTTTCCTCTCCTAATCCCTAAGAAAAAGCTACAGGAAGGGAAAGCCACAGGGATTACTTTTGGAGCTCACTGGTGTATATATGCCTACACAAATTTCCCCCAGATCAGCATTTTATAAGTGGCATTGAGACCCAGAGAACAGTCATTACTGAATCATTGTTTATCATTTTTCTCTACAGTGAGAATAGAAATGGTCTCCTTTGAAACACACACAAGGCTCTGAGCCCATCTGTGTATGGTACCCATAACCCGGTGCAAACCTGCTGAGCAGCAGCAAGCCTCAGGAGCCTGGCAAAGAGCAAATACTATCATATTTCTAACAACAGTAACTGGTGACTTCTCAAACAGTCAGCATTTAGTTTAGTTTGTGGACAAAACTTGGGATGATACCACTGCTTTCATGATCTCATTTCTGACTCCAGCCCTCATGAGCACATGGCCTGTAGAACATCTTTGGCTTTCTCTCCCAGAATGGTGCTGTGATTCAGAACTGCCTTTCATATAGGAGAGAAAAGCATATCATGTTTTCAGCAGAAAAAACTATAATTTTTTCCTCTTCCTTATTTTGGGTTTTTATTTTTGGTTGATGTTTTGGGTTTTTTAAATGGAAGGGAAAAAGAATGGGGCATACCTAACTCATTGAACTATGTTTTGCATCAGCATTTCACTGTGGGTGAAAAATCAAGATTAAGAAACTGTTCATGTACTTAAATTTGGCACCAGCTCATATAATCCCATTTAGTTGTGAATGTATGTTTTTCTCGTTCTATTTTGTCAATGAATACCAGCTGTATAGAGCCCAGTGGACTAAATTGAGATTATGACAACATGAATACAAAACATAGAATTGTTAATTTATGTACCACATATAACATCAATTAGGTGCCTTGGGGTGACGTTATGATAAACCTGTATGCCCTATCATTTGTGTGTATGCCCAGAAATGTGGCCCTGTAGCTTTAACTGCATCCACCAACCAGGAGTAGCTCTGCGAGCACGGTTGTTTTGAAACTCTCCCCCAGGCTTCTTGGCTGAGGAGTAGGGGGGGAGGAAGTGACTTTCCTTTCTCTGGCTGCTGCTGTTGTGGCTGCTGCTAGTTTTTCCCTGGGATTTGCTTCTTCATTGTCTCTGTTCTGGAATTTTGTTTTCCTTGACTTGCTTTCTTGCCCAAGAACCCGAGAATCCCCTGGAGAACAGTAGACAAGAATCCCCCAGGGAGCCACTGGAGCAACTCCACCCAGCTCCCCAGGGTCCCCCTGGAGAGGGGAAGCTGCGTCAGAGGAAAAGAACATTAAAGTTCATCACCTCTTTACTCAGGTTTAATAATTCCTTTTTCCCTTTCCCTTTCCCTTGTGCCTTACAGGGCCCCCTGTGTGTTTTATTAAATAAACAGGTTTTTTTCTTTTCCACTTTTATCCGAGAAATCCTGTTGTGGTAGGGGAGGTGGTGTCAGAATTCTTTGCTTTGGGGCAGGGGTTTATTCAGAACACTTTCCACCGAGAAAATTTGTCTCTAACTCGAGACATTAGGTAAAGTACATTTTCCAACAACTGAACTTTGATGGACAGAATTTTCTTTAGCTAAAATAAATTGAAATTTTCTTATTACGATGAAACTATTCTATCATGATGCAAAATTTTGTTGTGAGCCACTTCCAGACCAATAATTCCTTTCTCTCTAAAGACTCCTTTTTTAAACTCACACCTAACTAAATAATATTGCCTAGCTTGTCAAAAGACTGATACAAGAATATTTTGCAAGAGATTTGTTCTGATAATGAGATCTGAAAGTAATTAATTTAGAGACATATTTAAACACTTCCAGTCTATCATGAACTATCACATTACTATATAGGAAATTTTATCAAATTTGCATTACAAGTGCAATCATGTATATCATGGCTGTTACCAGTTCTTTCTCTAGGGTGTGAGAGAAGAGATACTATGAATTTTTCTTGCCAATACCTGGCTGGACATTTCTCTATACTCCTACTAGCACCCTTGTTGCACTATTTTAAACTAAGTCAGTTAAACACCTGAACTAGAACAATTCCACTATCTCTTCATTCTGATTTCCACAGAAATAAAAGACCTGTGCCCTTTTTCAGATATTGTATTTTGATTGCATATTATGAGACTACTTTGTACATGGATAGCAATGATGCATAAAACCTCGTATAGTCTAATGAATCATAGAAAATATTGTTGGAATACAGGATGTTGTGTACTTTTTACATCTCAATGCTATTATTATTCAAGCTGCATATAAAGGAAGGACCTCAGCTTGGGAACCAAGATTTTCTCTAGTTTTGTCCGTGTCAGAGTCTTATATGTCCTAATTCTCTAAGGCTCACCTGCATTAGCAAAGAGTCCAGCACTATAGGTGTTATCCTGCTGAACAAAAGGATCTGTGCTGAAGAATAACCTATATGTTGTATCTTATGGACATTTTGGGATCATTTCTTCAGATAAACTCTATGACTACTGAGTAATAGTGGCTACAGCAGCTTGTGAGTTACACTCCTACAGTGGACCTTCTGATTTATCCAGCATCTAGCCCATGTGTTTTGACATGTGTGCCAAAGCAGGGTAAGTGACTAGGATGTTGAAGATTCATTTCAGATCCACAGTAAAACCTTAGTTTCACATAAGTTACAAAAACCCTTAAGGAAAACCAAAGATGAGTGCAAAACACATATTCATAAAAAGATGCATGTACTTTTCTCATTGCATCACAAATAAGCTTTTTTTTGAGGAAATTAAGAATAAAATATCTAAGTACTTAACAATGGATACATACCAAGAAAAAATTATTGAAATACTTACAATAATCACTTGATCTACTATTTGTTGCTGAAGCACCCAAGATCTGAGTCTGTGTTCTTCAAAATTTTTTTAAAGAAATAAAAATTGAGTTAATTTGAAGACATTTCATTAAGTATTATAAACTCAAATATATTACATATTTACTCCTGAAAATTAACCAGATATTGGGAAGATTCAACCAGCTAAATCAGTATTTTTTTCCTGCTGCTGAGAGTCTACACTAAGGAAAAAATATACTGTTAAGAGTATTTTATTGAATACTTAAACCTCACAGTGATGACCAGTTAAACTGTGGCTTTAAAATACATGTGTTAGGCAAAGTAAATCTTACAGTTCATCTATGATCTCTGTTGAAGACTTATTATAGTCACAAATTTTCCTATCTAAACTAATATGTGTGTATGTGTGTTTCCTCTCTGTGAGGAGCACCACGTCTCAAATTACAGTTCCATAATAAGCCTTGCACCTTGTGCTAACAGGGGAACAGTTAGCAATGTGACACAGAAAACATTGCTAAGAGCACTTAACAGCCTGTACTCAGGTCCTGTATAATTTTCCTTCAGGTATACGCGATGTGTCTTGCAAACCAATATTTTCTAACATTCCTCATTCTATCCTCTTGTCAAAAGTAAAAAGTTCATGGTCACCAACTATGGCTAGTTTTAACATTCAAAAGACATAAGATTGAAAAAAAGTCTGTGTAAAAGCTGTAAAGAAAGATTTACAAAATATATTCCTGTTAGGGAAACAAAAGGAACTCCTCCTACTTCAACAGTAAGGTCATATTTTCTATCAGGTGATGGGCAGAGGGATTTAAGCAGAGCTATCCAAGTACTGGTTCCTGGCCTGAGCAGTGTACCAAGTAAGTTTTGGAAGAATCTAGAGAGAAGCTTGGCTACAGAACACTTAGGAATCACAGGGGCCTTTTGGCTTTACATCTAAAAATTATAAAAGTACATATAATCAACTGTGAAAGACATTCCATTTCTGTGATATAAATGCAATAGCAAGAAGGAAAGCAATACAACTTCTTCCTTTCCCACAAAAACTATAAGGCTTGATGCCAAAAGTCTATAAGGATTTTATTGCTTAAGTACTAACTGGCTGCAGGCATCTGGACTCTGCAACATGTTTATTCTGATGCAAAGCCAACATTTTTTTTTAAATCTAGGAAAAACGCATCCTTTTCCTAATGAAGCAGTTAACTGCCCTCTGCCTAGAATAGTCATAAAATGATAATTTACAGAAGGTCATGAGAAAGCAGAAGAGCAGAGCCCTGGGGGCTTCCATGTCATATCAATAAGGACAGTCCAGTCTTTTCCCTAAAGCAAGCAGCCTCCTTCTTAAGTGTCTCTGAACTTGATTTGTTCCAACACAGGCGTGAGGTTTGAGGGCTTCTTCCTGACTGGAGCCTTGCTAACATGTTTGTAGTGTCAAGAAAATGTTTGCATTTCCATCTTTAACATCAAAATATGAGGTCTAAAAGCAATTTTTTTAATGAAAACTTAAACATAACCCAAGATTCTGGAGGTAGTGTCTTAGGTATAGGTTTTTGCCTTAACCTAGCCAGACTCCAGAGTAAAACCAAATATTTCAATAACAAATTACGCAAATTAAGCATTTGCCATTGGCATCTTGTGAAGTATGGTCATGTTTTAAACAGCCACAGAAAACCTTTTCCGTATGTTGTGTCACTTCAGCTTCACAACAAGGTGGACCTCAATTTGTAGATAAAATTTGGCAGAGTGCCTTTACCTATTTTCTTTCAATACAAATCCCTCGGGGACAAAAATCTGATCCAGGACAAAATGGGTGTAGAGAGACTTTATAACTGATTCACTTTTTTGGAAGAGAATTTCATACTAACAAGGCTGTCAATATTCAAAGTTACACACCTTTTTAAGTCAGGCTATGTTTTACTGCTTCTGCCTTCAGATGTTAGTCACAATGAAGCTCCAACTTTTGTTTGTTCAGGGAATGTCTTTTAGCACAAGGCATTCATCAAAGTGAGTGACTTGGAGATCTCTAGAGACTGAAATGGTTTCACTGATTGAAACTTAAAGCCACTGTAATAGTACAGACACTGGTCATACTGCTGTTTCTGAAAGAGCTAAGCAGTATTTGTCCTGCCCTAAAGTGCTCATGCCAGGAAAGAAAAAGTTGTTGAATTCATATCTCAGACACTTCCACCATCCTAAGCTGTTATCTATGCCTCCATCCATTTGCATCCTGGGTTACAGCAGCAGGACTACAGCCATTAGGCCAAGGCAAGTTACTTTTTCTCTTCATCCAGAAAACATTTGTATGATTTAGAACATTAATTCCAATTTTGGGCTCAGAAAACAAAAATGTTGGTCAAAGAAAGTAGGTACAGCATGAGAACCACCAAGATGATCAGGCACTGGTGCATTCACCCTTTAAAGAGAGGCTGGGGAAATAAGATTTGTTCAGGTTGGGGAGGAGACAGCCTTGAGGGGACTCAATACTAATTCTAGATCCACCGCATCAGAGCAGTTTTTTGAGGTGATCAAGCCAGACTTTCCTCAGTGGTGGGAGGATGAGAGTCAAAGTCATAACTTGAAACAGGAGAGGTTCAGTCAAGCAGAGGTTGCGCAAGCCAAATCCTTGAGCTTTTCAAGATTTGTTAAACCAGCTAAAGCACTGAGCAGACCAGACTAACCTCATAGCTGACCTTGCTTTGAGCAGGAAGTGGGACTAGAGCCCTCCTGAGATGGAATAATTACACGTGACACTGTAGTTTGATCAATAATGGTTACAGCTACATTGTTCATGGAGGATTTCTTCATCAGACTAAATTTGGTTTCTGAAAAAATGTTATCAGTTCTTAAAGATGTAAGATGCTATATTCTGTTTAATATGCAGATTTCATTCCAGGTTTGAACAACTTTTCTACTACAAAGCATAACTAAATTCCTGGCTAATATGTCAGGAGTCGTATACAAAACTCAAACATCATCACAGATGGTGAGGATGTTTTTGTGACCATTTGTAATGTGATAGTTTGTGGGTCACTCCACAATAAATGGGCATCTGGAATAGCCATTAAGGTTTGTCAAAATTATTATACATCTTCAAATGATGGTGAGAATGGGTGGGTTAAAACTTAACCTCAGTAATAAGATCCATCCATAATTGGCAGAGACTGTAACAATGCCCCAGCTGTGCCAAACCAAGAGTAAGAAACACCCACAGTGCCAAAAGAAAAGCTTGCTCAGGATCTTCTCTCAGAGGAAGAAGTCCTGAATTAGGCAGGATATGAAGGAAACTGAGTAGTCTTAGCAAAATAAAGAAAGTTTTTCCATAAGTGAAAACTGGCTAAGAGATATGACAGAGAAAACAAGACTACATAGTCAGCATGGAAAGAAATAATTTGTGGAGTTCAAAAGGGTCAGTACAGGGACTATGTTGTGCTCGGATTTGGCACAGAGGAAAGGGTAAACTCTGAAGTGACTTGTGGTTTTCTGATACCTACTGTCTCATTGGAAGCAGGTGGCAGTATCGCTGCTCCCCCTCCTAGCCTCCGACAGAAGACAGAAATCTGACACTCGTCCTATGGTCTTATCCAGTAAGACTCTAAAGATATATAATGAAAAATAAGCTGTAGGAGACAAAAAAACCCGTAAAGTATTACAGATTCAGACCAGAAGAGCAATAAAAAGGAAAAGATTGTCCGGCATGTATGTTTCTGCACATTAATATTTTAATGCTTTAGTTGTTATATTTCTTTGCAGTATTGGCAACCTGTCTGCTTCAGCTAGGCAGAATGGCTGCTACCATTTTTTAAGTACAATATGTTAGAATCCAAGAACACAAAAACCTTTATTAAAAACCCCTTAAAAAAAAAGAAGTCCTCAAAGAAGCAGAACTGTAAGTCAAATCCCATCAAGCTAATAGACAGAGATTGCAGAAGGTAGCTGCTTTCTGTGAAGGCTAGAGAGAAGTGTCTCCAGTGTCTGATATGCTTGGAATAGAAAGGGGAGAAAAAATGTAAAGATGTAAGAGTGACAAATAGGGCTGCAAGTATCATGCTAAGGAATAAGCAGTACATCAAACTGGTGTTGAGACACAAGACAAGGATGTCTGTCAGCATTCTTATGCCATTTCCTGGAATGTCTTAACTGAAGCCATCCAAATCTCCCTTAGAGAAATACTGTGTCCTCACAGTACTGGGTTTTAGTGTTTTCCAACACAGTGAGGTCAGCAAGAAAGTGTGACTGTTTTCAGAACTTGAACACAGTTAAGCCAGGAGACCTCTTAGTTCAAACCTGACCACAGAGATATCATCAGCAATTGATGTGGGGTGTTTTTTTTTTTCTTCTTTTCTTTTCTTTTCTTTTCTTTTCTTTTCTTTTCTTTTCTTTTCTTTTCTTTTCTTTTCTTTTCTTTTCTTTTCTTTTCTTTTCTTTTCTTTTCGTCTTGGCAGCTGCTCTAGATTGATGATTCCTTTTTTTACAAATGTGGGGAAAAAATGCCACCAGCTTATTACATGCTATTAATGTTAAATAACAACAATGGAAAAAGTCACACCTCATTTGTTAATATGATACCTTTTGTACACCTGTCACAATACTGGGAAACTGAAGGGCTTAATCTTTGATATTACATATTTACAAGCCTTGCAGATCAAACTCAAATGGTATTTCAACTGTACTTTACCTAGAGCAAGAAATGTCTAGGCAGATAGCCCAGAGCATATTTAGAGCTGCCCTGCAGTCAGTGAGACACATGAAGTGAGTATACAATGTCAAAGTACTGTAAAAATAAGTCAGCTAGAATATAATTGGTTTGGATCATAGGTCTACAGGGCTAAGACACCAGAGCCATTGGTAAATTACACAGACACTTTTACTTGATTTCCTGTTTTTTCAGCTCTGAAGTGATAATTCGGGTGAAGATGATAAAGACTGTTTAAGAGATTTTATTTAATACAGATGGACATGTTAATGCAGAGTGATCTACCCATCCCTCCAATTAGCCTACTAGGTGCAGCTTGATATAAAGCAGAGACTAGAGCCCTGAGGACATGAAGCAAGACAGGGAGAGCAACATAGCTCAGCATGTTTTCAGGAAATCCAATTATTTGTCTGAACTTTGAATTCAAAAGTGGATTCAGAAAGTCCTAAAGCAATTATGATTTGCACTGAAAGAGACTGGCTAAAGCCAGCAGCTAAACGTTTGTATTGTTTTTGGCTTGTGTGCTCCATTTATACAGTAAGGCCCTTTAGCACAATCATTTCAGCATGTAACTGAAATGAGTTTAGTTTTCAATAGGATTCTTCTTTCAAATAAGTTGATAAGAAACACACAACTGTTCTTATTTTTAGTGCAGGCAGAAAGGCTCAGAAACAATTTTAGATTTCAGAAATTATTTGAAAACCTTTATGAGCTTTAAAGACAGTGCTGTGTCTGGTGTCTTGCACAAGATGGTAATGCTAAAATATTTGCCTGGGTGCATTACCCTTCGGTTACTCTGCTGACTCTTCCTATGTTACCGTGGTGTGCTATGCCAGCATGATCAAGGCAGGAAACATACTAACAAGATATGCACATCCTTTATGCTTGATATATTTGCTGGTTACTTTGGTGGAAAAAAAAAAAAGTAATTTATTCTATGCATATTTTACCACCACCAAATACTCTGTACTTCTGAAAATGTACCTACTAATTTGGATGCTAAAATATCTATACTTATGTATGTTATATGCATAGTCCATATGTATTACAACCTTAAACCACTTTGTTAATGGTATCAAGAGATAACTGAAACCATTCTAATGAAACCAAGGTATGGAAAAATTGTTTTCTAAGATTTTATACGTTTATCTCCTGAATAGAAAATGACCCTGAATATATTTATGCAAAATCACTGTACTCATATTTTTGTGTGCATGAATTTATGCTTTCCCTTTACATTTTGATAATGAACAATAAGTATGCCATTTTTTTTCACCAAATATAGGAAATTAAGTGAGGCATTTCTGATGTTAGAAAATTTATTTTTTTCATATGTGTATTTAATAAATATATTCTTTAAAAGTCAGTTGTAGGCCATTTTTTTTTTTTATTTCAGAGACTTGCTAGAGATTATAGCAGAAGAACAATGTACATTTTAGTCATATTCTTCTCATTTTAAATCATTTGTATGGCTCTTCCTGAAGATAAAAATTTATTCAATAAAAAACTCTCTCCTGAGCTGTAGCTGTTAGATATCTTTGTAAAATAGCAGTAAAAATACCTCACAAGCAAAGTTGGCCCAAACCTTGGGATTCCAAGTTCACTGGAAGTTTCTTTTTAATTTAGTTTTGATCTGTCCTGTGGGGGCTGTTTCCAATGTCCGTAGTCCAGGCAGACTCTGCAGGAATCCAGGCAGGGTTCTCTTTGAACTCTGTCTTGAGTTTGCTAAAACCTCATTGAACCCAAGATGTTTTAAATGAAAGACTTCAGACTGTATGAAGTAGCATTTTTTGACAAAACTTTGTTTCCTTTGATAATTTCTGAACACTTCTATTTACAACATGCTTTGATTAAAGACAGACTACTATGATGAAATGACAGACGTTTCATAATTATTCCATTCCAAAGTCTTTTGGATGCAACTCTCATCATAACTCACAAATGGGTCAGTCTACTTTTCTCTGACTCTGTGTTTTCAGTCACTTAATAAGAACCAATGTCTACTTGAGCAATTAGCTCAACATATTTTAATAGACTTCTAAAAAAAACCATTACAATGGTAACCTTGTGTCTTATTTCAAGATTAGTTATCAGAAAAACTGAATTCTGGTCGGTCTTGCTGCAAAAATTGTGTAATGGGTTGGCCTGCAACAAAAAAAATCCCAGAATGTCTACAGAAGCTTTTGTGATGCATCCTAAATCTGCTTTCCTTGTTACATCTTCAGTCCCAAACCATAATCATCCCTTTCTACCATTCCAACGATTTCCTTGTCTTTTCTGATTATTACTTAGGCCTGTGGTTCTTTGATAGAAAGTTTGGTTTTTGTCAACATTGAATATGTGACACAAAGCACCCCAATATGCCAGGACAGTTACCCAGCCCTGTCCCAAGTTGTTTTGATTGTTACTGTGGAAAAAACAATGCTGTTAATCCTCTCCCTTGTATGTGAGTAGCTAACAACCAATGTAACAGAGATTGTGTTGGAAAGTGCTCCAGGCACACCACCCCTCTGATTTAGCATCTCTGGGCAGCTGACCAGACTGGCTGAAGGATGGGATGGTCCTGCTGTTAGTTAATTGTGCATATGTAAAAGTTAGAATCAGATTGTCACGCTGCATAACTGCAATTAAGAAGCCAGTATCTATATTCAGCAGTTCTCATGTGGGGTTTCTGAATTACTAAACACTATAGCTAGTTAGTTTACTTTCTGAAGGGTTTGCAGGAAGCAAGCATACGTGTCAGGAGCTATACTTCCATACGTGTTCACTCATAGAGATGCACAGAGGCATAAGTGTAAATATTTGTGCATAAAGGACACATAAAGCTTTTGTGATGTTTTTAAATTCTGTAGTGAAACAATAACTCCAATACATGCAGGGTGTTCTGCACATTAACACTTCTCTGACTATTTAAATGTTTGAGAAATTCTTCACCTGCTCTTCATTCTTGCTATGAGCTGGGCCAATCAGTTCTTACAGTAAATCATGGCCAATCTTTTTCTGTATCATCCTCAGTTAAAATAAAACAACAACAACAACAATATTTTCACCTTTTTTAAGGAAAGAGTAAGGAAAAAAACAAAGATTGCAAAAATAATGATAAATAAATGGATAATAACTGCATAGTGTACAAAATAGAAATATATTATATTGGCATAGCATGTACTAAAATGTAGATTTTATTAATGGAATATAATACATCTTATTATGTTTCTGTTGTTTTAAGTTTCAAATATATTCATACACACACACATACATGTATACAAACAAGACTCTTTTTGAAAACAATTTCAAAAAGTCAAAATATTCCAAAAAATCACTACAGATATCTATACAGAATAAAGATGCTTCACAGGTACTTTAAAAATTAAATGTTCCTAGCCCTTTTTAAGAGTAAAATATTGATTGTCAGATTGTGACATCAGGGAAGTAGTAGAGTCACTGGTGTAGAAATTTCTCTTCAGTTGGGGCCATAAGTAAAGCTTGTTTTGGAGAAACCTGTAATCAATATCCCTATTTTGATCACATTTTTTTATGAGGTTGCACCTCAATAATGTTCAAGATGAGGAAACTGTTGGTCTCTCTGAAAAGAAGATGCAAACCGTGAGTAAAGACAGAACTGACCTATGAAGCGCTAAGTGGTTTGCTTTGGGCTATCTAATGCCTCTCTATATACATTACATTACATTAGCTTTGTTCTTTGAAGGCATTTGAAGTAGGTTTCTCTCGGAAAACAAGACAAAGAAGCATTACTGGGGTGTTCTCCATTAGAATCCTTACCTAACTGGAGGTTTATTTCATTATGTAACTGCAAAGTTTTGGTTTGTTTTTCTTTTTTTTTTTTTTTTTTTTATATACCTTTCTAAGACAGACATACTCTTTACCACAAGAAAGGTTTTAGGGTTTATGGTACAAGGATGCTTTGGCAGCACCAGTCATGGAAAGAAACTTTTTACTGTGATTATTAAGCAATAAGGCAGATTTCAGAAATCAAACAGTCCTTTGGAATTTTAAGAATCAGAAGAAGGTTTATCTTGAGTAGATTTTATTGCTCCTTTCATTAAATGCACACTTTGGGTAACAGTAATGTAAAATTATTTATAAATTGTGAATAAAATTATTGTGAACATTTTATCCAGTGAGGATGGTGTTGGATTGACTCCTTTGTGATCATATGGAGAAAATGGAACAAACATCCATCCACAGGTATGCAAAACTCCACTATTTACACTAAAACAAAGCCAAACCTTCACAAACCATGGTTTAATGTTTTCCTCAAGGTAGGTTTAGAATACTGGTAAACCCTATATTTAATGCACTTACAACATCCGCACTTACAGAAATGGCATTATGATGGCGGATTTTCACCCTTTTGAACATTTAAAGGGCAATCCACAAAAAAAGCTCTGATGGCTTTGTATTGCTAAAGAGGGCAGCTGAGAAGGGGGCAGGCCAACACCTGTTTTGTGGAGCCTTATGGAGAAGCTTGTGTGGAAGTCTGTGCCCTGTGATTCCTTTCAGTTTCCTTTCTTCAATCACTGCCATTGCTCACTTCTCCCCTTCCCTCAATCCCCACCCCCCAGCACCTTAAAGTTCACCTTAAGTTTTAATTTCCTTGTGCCACAGAATCAGAGATTATGCTGAATTGGAAGAGACCCAAAAAGATCACTGATTTCAACTCCTGGTACTGCCCAGAACCATCCCCAAGAGTCACACCATGTGCCCAGGTGTATTGCCCAAACTCTTGAGCTCTGCCAGGCTTGGTGCTGTGACCACTTATCCAGGGAGCCTGTTCCACTTAAATTTTCATGTATAAAATTTTAAAAGTTGTTCTTTCTTTCTTTTTTTCTGAGGTCTCTCTCTGAAAAGAGAGCATACGTACTATCATTGAATTAGATTACACTGCTGGAAAATACCCTGAGAAATCAGTTTGTGCACTAAAATGACAATTTCATTAAAAGGTTATTACATTTCTCCCAGCTTCCTGCTTTTGAAGTTAGTTATGTCTATTGGCTGTGGCTTTGTTGGGAGCTGTTCCAAGCTGCACCACCTTATGAATTACACTGAGAGGCACATTGGGCTAGAATGATATGGATTTTATGTCTTGTGACAATGGAGAGGCCAAAGATTTTTTAAATTCAGCTTCCTGAGTTCTTGATCTGGTTAAAGATGGAGAAATGGGTGCCTAGAAACAAGACCCCAGGTCCCGTATTTTATCTGAGGAGCTGATAAAACTACTTACAGACACCAAGGCAAGAGAGGAGTTTGTAGCATCTGGCCAAGTTATGGCTGAACATATTTGGAAAGAATAATGTAGGATATGCTTTGGGGACAAGATCAGTCTCAGGGCTTGAGTAAATTTATTTTAAGTTTTTATAAGCTTTTCTCTACTTCACTTGTGGGTCCAGGAAACTATTTCTCTCATTAACAGAATTTGGTTTCTGAGGAGGGGAGTTATTAATGAACATTTCTGACCACCTTCTCCTGCATCACTAGTTGGTTGTATCAGATGGTGACCAAGGAATATGTAAAGCAGGACATCAAACTATAAATAACTGAGGGATCCTTCTCTGGGGTTTGATATAACAGAAATCACTGCCCAGAATCTTCTTATACACTTAGGCAAATTAAAGAGATCGTTCACACAAGGTTTTACAGGTGTAGAAGCAGCAGTCACCTCCTCTTATGCAATAGGGCACCACAGTCAGTTCATTGCTATGTTTTGACTGCCAGTCTCTCCCTAAGCACATTTCAGCCTACAATACAGTTTTCTCAAGTGAAAGCCATAATTACTCACTTATAGGATTTTCTGGGGTAAGTGTTCTGTCACTGTGTTGGAAGCCATTTTTGCAGAGACAAACCAACATTAGTGGAGCTGGAGGGGAAAAAATGAATTACTCTAACCTACTGGACAAAATAACTTATTGAGAAAAAAGACATCTGAGCTCTCATTCCTTATCCAACAATTCTTGAAGTACACTGCACTCTGGAGCTTGAAGTTACCCAGCTCCAGGGACAGCTAAATTGATCTCAGGCTCCAAAGTCCTGCAGATCACCTGCATCGTCCTCTGGACAAAGAGCAGTGCACCTACCATTTCCTTGGGGTTATTTTAATTTCAATTAATTTTTGTCAGTTTTTTTTTCTCAATTTTTAAAAAAAAAAAAAAATTTTAAAATTTAAATTGATTTTTGTTCATGTGGCTATATAGCTTAAAATATATTCTGATTTTTAATTTTTGCATTAGTGTACTAAGGATGGAGCACAGCCCATGTTTTAGGGTAGTTGTTTCTTCTTGTCTCCAGGATTTATACAAAACAACTCTGAGATGAAAGCCATCATTGAATTAAAAGTGTGAAAATTCAGAATTACTGCATTGTTTTGGTAGCTGAACTATGCTCTATTGTATGTGCTGGGAAAAAAGGAAAATAAAAATAATAATTTTATTAAATCATTGATTTATTTTTTTAATGGAATTATTTACTGCAGCTTGCAAATGGTTCCTTTACATATTTGTGGTTTCTGTGGATAAAATTCCAAGAAGCAATCAAGAGCCTTATGGGAGTTTCAGAAGCAGTTATCTTCCTTTGCTTCCTCATGGTATGGGAGTCAATCTCTTTAAGTACCTCTGAAATCCTGCCTCATTCTTCACCTTCAGAAAATACAAACAAACTACTGTAGTTACAGTAGAGAGAGATAAAGTGGTGATCATCTCTTCTAACACAGCTGCAGTGGCACCATGCCCCAGGAATTCTGGCTTGGGCTGTGATTATGTGGGAACCTCCCCTGAGGAAACTTGGTCAGGTGTTCATTGTTGATCACTGCTCCAAAGGGGTGTCACAACTGCCTGACAACAAACCTCACTGTCAGAGTGATGGTGCACCCAAATCCTACATCTTCTAATATTTTTGTATGTTCTCAAGGGGATGTGATTATTGGTGTGAAAATATGCTTTTTGCTGTATCTTATTGCTATATGGACACCCAATGATATTTAACTGAATCCTTAGCGTAGCACCAATAAGAAGGGAACTTGCAGCAGTGCTTTGCCTCCGATACCCATTTTTTGTTTGCTTGTTTCAGAGTGCTAGTAGGGAGTGAAAAGGATTTATTTATATTTTATTCATCAAGACAACAAATTCCAAACCACAAGTCCCAGGAGTCCAAAGCAAGGTGCTCAAATCAATTGTTTTGCTGCTGCTAATTGATAACTTGATTTTCTCATCAGCAAGCTGGGTCACTCTGCCTATACATATTCAAAACATGCTTGAATTCCTGCTTTGTTGAACTCATCAGAGATGCCTAACTTCTCTTTCACACAGCAAAAACAAGCTTTTTATGATCTGAGAAACTTAAGCGGCTTTCCATGTCGAGGTTTTGCAAATTTAGGGGGAAACACCCTCTAGACCATGTCCTTCTAAATATACCAGAGCTCTGTAGGTGAAAGGATTCTTGGTGTGGCATCCACATACACCTGGCAGGCCCACACAGACCTTCTCCAGAGCAATAGTGTGCACAGAAAGTTAATAAGAAGAGTCCTTACTCCCAAACAATATCTGGGTTTAATAATTTAAATAACTGATTGCATAAAATCTCTTTCTTCAAGTGTTGGCTTTTATTGCTGAGACATTTTCCTTAAAAGTTCACTGAAATAAATGCAAAATGCATTAAAAATACCAGTTGTTTCAACTTGTGGCTCCATCATCAGAGTGCTGTTGCATTGTTATCACCGGGTATTTATTAGCTCATACCACATCTGATACTGAGATACTTGGTAACTCATACAATACCTGGTTTTGCTTCATAATTTGCACAAATTTATAAAGCTTAATTAGTCAGCCCTACAACATCTGAATCAATTTTATTACATTAACAGATAAAAACAATGCAATTTGATGTGGTAAATGTGCAGCATGTTGTCTTGTGTTTGTGATCAGCGGTACCCATCATCTTAGAAAAACTGTGCTTGGACTATGTGGTCTAAGAGATCTTTCCTATGGCTACATCTTGAGATTCTAAACTCCCCTTTATTCTGGCAGAAAACAAGCTGCTGAAGATTTATTTATATTCTGGTATAAATGGCAGGAGATCATTTGTTTAAAAGAGACCTCTTATTTAAAACAAAAAGTGCCTTATCATTGGTGAGATTATACCCATTATAAATACGGATTGTCCAATTCAATCCCACTTAAGGAGTGTGTAATTTGCAATGTGCAGTCCTTGTTATTGGATAACTTTCAAAGGTCAGCTGCTTACTCATTAAAGGCCATTGCTAGCTTACAGGTTATTTGTAAGAAGTATCAAACTAAATTGCGGTTTCTGGTAGAAATGCTGGCAATGGCAAAAAAACTGCTCTAAGATTTTGACCTCACAATGTTACATGCTAAAAGACCATCAAGACTGAATGATACAAACAGCCAAGGGTATATTAAACTAAGCAGAGTTTCTCGTCTACTTCCAATTTAGTCTCATTTAATTTAGTTTTTAATAAAATGCATTTCTGTTAGCCATCACTTCACCCTATTTTCTGTACAGCTTCAAATGACTGCCTTTTAGAGCTATGAATAGCCAAAGTAAAAATCTATAGTTACATTAGTTGCAGGTTATTGGTCAATAAGTGTTCGTTAAACACTGCACTTATTCTTTTCAATTTAAAATGTTATTTGTTTTCTTATTTCATTGGCTTTGATAGGTCTTTTAAGACTTACTTTTGAGCAAGTATCAATGCCTCTGATAGTAGAGCATAGCCAAGCTCTCCTACCTGCAGATATAACTCTCAACTCCTACCTGCTCTCTTGAAACTTATGGTGATTGATTGCTCAAAATATATGTAGGTAAAAATTAATTTGAAGCTGAGAAGACTTTGGTACCTGATTTTTTTTTAACAAGGATTATTTAGGAATTTTTTTTTCTTATTTAAATGGGTCATGGAAAAGCCAAATGAAAGCATATAAGTTTATGGTTGGGAAAAAAGGTATTAAATACCAATGTTAAGCTTAAATGCAATATTTTGATCTTTTAACTTTTTTAAAAAACCTTGGCAATCTAATTTGGTGTCTAACTGAATTCATAGCAGTTAATTTAAAGCTTGTCTTCATTTACTTTGTGACAAATATGGAAGTTTAGTCTTAGTAAACGCCTCCCAAGATGGTTCCCAAAGACAGTGATTGTAAAAAGATTGCATCAGTTTTAATTTTAGTTGTGGTTAAAATAAATGGAGCAAGCGTGAAACAAAGAAAAACAAAAATCCACACGGGTATTTAAGCTTGAGGGGATGTTAAGTTACAAGGAACAAACTTATCTTCTAAGTAACAATTTTCAATCCGATAGTAGATAATGGGAGAGTGGGGTGTTGAGAGCTACACATACCTGAAACTAAACTTGATTTTCTAATTATATACGTAGAATATTTTCCTCTGTTGCTGACAATAAATGTGTCTTAGTCCATTTGAACACTAACAGCAAGAACAAGATATTTGTATAAAAACCAGAGAAAGAAAAAATAAATAAATTTTTTTAAAAAGTTTTAAAAGGGGTCTGGGGCAGAAGAATAGGTGCCAGGTAGTTAATGGAACCACAGGAGAAAAAAACCCAAACAAATCTGCTTGAAATTGCAAATGGATCATCAGGATCGTATAATGAAAATCTGTCAAGGACTGTTAGGCTGGCTGTCTTGATCTGTCACAGTAAGGTGTTCATCGGTTCAAGCAAACATTTGTATATTAAACCAGCTCTACATCCATGGCTGGCAAGATCTGTTATATTCTATCTAGAATGTATCTGAGTTTTACAGCATCTGAAAAAAAAATTTCTACCACATTGTGCCTTTTGAAGTGAGGTGCCTTTTGAGTTCATGGACTACTATTGTTTAAGAAAAATAGGGAAGCAATTTAGAAAGTGGCCTTGTAGTAGTCTTCAGGTGTCATCCTTGATAATCTTACTGAAAGGGAGCAAGAAGATTGGGGTACTCCATGTAGAAGATATGCTTTGAGCAATTAGATATGTCAGCTGATTATCTAAAATCTACTTCAATTAATAGATTTTTATATCTTTCTTTGCGTGCCTTGATTTTATTTTCATGTAATGATTTCTTACAGATTTGATACAAATAGAGGAATAGAAAGGAGTGTGGCAGGTTCAGTACGGCAGTTCATGGATATATGTCAAATAGTCTTTTTTTGGTAAACTCTATGCAGGATCGCTTCTACACCAAATGTTGTTTTTTGGGGTTTTTTAACAGATCAGCATAAGAAGAGCTCTTCATAATAGTAATAATGTATTTCAATTCTAGCCTATTCTGTTCATCTTATTCATTCCTTCCCAACAGAATGCATGATCTGCCCTTGGGGATTTCGTCACAATGCTTCCCAAGTTGGACTGAGCTGCGTCTTTTCTGCCTTTTCTTCACTGTCACTTCTAGTATCAGCTCCAACAAAACAATTAATAACAGATTAAATTTCTTAAAGAACAAGTAGTTTAGTTCAGTGACTGAGGAATACCTTTTTCAACACATTAAATATTATATTTGAAGTGGATGTTGTCCTGAACGAGGGTTCTGGCTGCTTAAACAATCACCATAGCATGTTTTAATACGAATTTTTGAAAGAACAGCTTTACAGAGTTCAGTGTCAAGATTCACTCTATTACATACTACATGGATGAAACATACAAAGGAAAATTGGATTAGAATGAATTTGGAATGATTCACACAGAGACCAGAGGTGCAAAAGACTAAGGGTGCAAAGGATATGGGTGCAAAAAGATAAGGATGAAAAAGGGTAAGGTTGCACTAAACCATTGATTAACTTAACATTTATAAATTGATTCAATAGCATTCACTACAGTTAGAACAACTAATTACATATTCATGACAGCAACATTTATTCTATAATCTATTTATATACACATAGAAAAAGAAGTGTATACACCTATATCCACATGTGTACCTATCAAAAATTCTCAGGTTCAGTGAAATATGTCAAATTCCTTCGTGTTTCTCAACAGGCATGGNCTGGGGCAGAAGAATAGGTGCCAGGTAGTTAATGGAACCACAGGAGAAAAAAACCCAAACAAATCTGCTTGAAATTGCAAATGGATCATCAGGATCGTATAATGAAAATCTGTCAAGGACTGTTAGGCTGGCTGTCTTGATCTGTCACAGTAAGGTGTTCATCGGTTCAAGCAAACATTTGTATATTAAACCAGCTCTACATCCATGGCTGGCAAGATCTGTTATATTCTATCTAGAATGTATCTGAGTTTTACAGCATCTGAAAAAAAAATTTCTACCACATTGTGCCTTTTGAAGTGAGGTGCCTTTTGAGTTCATGGACTACTATTGTTTAAGAAAAATAGGGAAGCAATTTAGAAAGTGGCCTTGTAGTAGTCTTCAGGTGTCATCCTTGATAATCTTACTGAAAGGGAGCAAGAAGATTGGGGTACTCCATGTAGAAGATATGCTTTGAGCAATTAGATATGTCAGCTGATTATCTAAAATCTACTTCAATTAATAGATTTTTATATCTTTCTTTGCGTGCCTTGATTTTATTTTCATGTAATGATTTCTTACAGATTTGATACAAATAGAGGAATAGAAAGGAGTGTGGCAGGTTCAGTACGGCAGTTCATGGATATATGTCAAATAGTCTTTTTTTGGTAAACTCTATGCAGGATCGCTTCTACACCAAATGTTGTTTTTTGGGGTTTTTTAACAGATCAGCATAAGAAGAGCTCTTCATAATAGTAATAATGTATTTCAATTCTAGCCTATTCTGTTCATCTTATTCATTCCTTCCCAACAGAATGCATGATCTGCCCTTGGGGATTTCGTCACAATGCTTCCCAAGTTGGACTGAGCTGCGTCTTTTCTGCCTTTTCTTCACTGTCACTTCTAGTATCAGCTCCAACAAAACAATTAATAACAGATTAAATTTCTTAAAGAACAAGTAGTTTAGTTCAGTGACTGAGGAATACCTTTTTCAACACATTAAATATTATATTTGAAGTGGATGTTGTCCTGAACGAGGGTTCTGGCTGCTTAAACAATCACCATAGCATGTTTTAATACGAATTTTTGAAAGAACAGCTTTACAGAGTTCAGTGTCAAGATTCACTCTATTACATACTACATGGATGAAACATACAAAGGAAAATTGGATTAGAATGAATTTGGAATGATTCACACAGAGACCAGAGGTGCAAAAGACTAAGGGTGCAAAGGATATGGGTGCAAAAAGATAAGGATGAAAAAGGGTAAGGTTGCACTAAACCATTGATTAACTTAACATTTATAAATTGATTCAATAGCATTCACTACAGTTAGAACAACTAATTACATATTCATGACAGCAACATTTATTCTATAATCTATTTATATACACATAGAAAAAGAAGTGTATACACCTATATCCACATGTGTACCTATCAAAAATTCTCAGGTTCAGTGAAATATGTCAAATTCCTTTGTGTTTCTCAACAGGCATGGGTTGCACCTCGATGAGTATGTGTGGACAGGGAGTATCAGATTAGGTCTCATCATCAACGATGGATTTTTGAGTATTGCAAACTTGGAGGGCTGGAGGATGTTCCAGAATAGATATTTAATGGCAAATCCATCAATTGATAAAAGTTATCTGATAAAATTTTGAGGTTTTGCCATGCCCACATGGCTATGTTATAGGAACATAGCCTGGGAAAGGTCGTGAGGGAGTTTGTTCTTCCAGGAGCTGTCCATAGTCCATGACTGAACCTAGTGCCAGAAGAATGGGATTTGACAATGGTTGTTTGTAATTAATGTGAGCTCTCCCCATATCATTATGGCGAACTATGAGCTGTTAGAGTATCATGAGTGTCATTGTTGCAGAATCATCACATTCTGTGAAGATAAAATGTTCCAGTGCAAAACCGAGTAAAAATCTTAATTTTAATTTATTTTGTCTCTGCTACGGTGAGTAATAGTTCATCGAGGCTAATCTATGAAATAAGTGTGCAAGAAAAATCTTACACTCTTCTCAGCCATTCTGTGATGAAAGTCTCATGCTGTTTTAAGTGCCATGTATTTTCACTCTGTGAAATATAATTTTTTATTATATTCTTGATTCTGGTTTCAACAATATTGATAATTCTTTAATTCTTCCAATGGTGTGATTTAATCTGTTATCAAAATTCTTTTTATCAATTACTTCCAAGCTATCAAGTGGTCCTTGTGCCCATGCCAACTAACAGGTGATGGTTCAAGCTACTATTGAAGATGGTTAGTTCTGATTGACACTTCAGTCATAAAACATAAAAGATGTATCAGTTGATTACCAAAGCACAAAACTGAATGCTCTCAAAAAAGGCCAAAAATAAGATGCAAATGCTTAATTTAAGCATAATTTAAATCTTTCTACATGGCTAAGTGTCTGACTTACAATACCACTAGCTAATTAAATTAGTCAGAAGTGCATTCTTAACATTATTCATTTCTTTTAGTAAGAAAGTAGNCCTTCCCTTCCCTTCCCTTCCCTTCCCTTCCCCTTCCCCTTCTCCTTCCCCTTCCCCTCTTAGAGTTTAACTAAGAGCGTCTGTTATATTCTTTATTCAAATTCATGCAGATCATTCTCTTCTGCTTCAGCCTGTCCTTTACAAAGGTGTCCAGAGTTGAACTATAGTAGATCTTGCATTATTTTCCTTTTCTTCTCCTCAAGACCAGTTTGTCTACCATGTGAGGCCTCAATCCAAAAAAAAAAAAAAAGAAAGCCATTTTTAAGCCATTTTTAAATGTGTGTGTAATAATGGCTTGTAGCCTTTCCAGAAAGCCAGATTTTTAAATGCCAGAATAGGACCAAAATATTTGCTGTAAATTTCCCTTTAGCATCCAGGCAATTAGCTCATTTTTCTTTTATCTTCCATAAGCTCAGTACTCTTTGATGTTTTCAAAACTGTCAGGGAAGTGGCCTTTGATGTCTTCAAATCAAAACTAGATATCCATCTGGAAGATACACTTTAGTCAAGTACACATTATTCAGCTCAGTGCAAGGATAACCAGGTGAAATTCTACAGCCTGTGTTTCAAAGGTAGTCAACCAGATTAGCTAATGGTTTTTTTGCCATTACATTTTATGAAGCTATAAAAAATAAAGCACTATGCATCTTTATACAGAGTCTCAAAAAGGGATCGTAAAAAGAAGTATGAGAGAAAGCAGACATTGTTACAGAATGATGCATTTTAGATCCTGATAGGATGTAGAATAGTGGGGAAAAATCAGAAAGATAAGAGGTGGACAAGTTTTTATGCAAAAAGTGTTCATTGCAGACAGACCTGTAGACTTTCTGTTCTGCTGGTTACTCTTACTGAGAGTAGAACCATAAAGTAGAATAAAAGATGATTAAAATAAGCATAACTAGCCAACAACAAATGTTTGACCATGGCAGAGTTATGTCTGCCTTTTCTGTTGCCTATTTTGTTGTCTGGACTAGTTACTAAGTTCCATCTCATTCTTATTTCTTCAACAATACTTTATAAATCTGAAAGTGTGAGCATAAAGAAACAGGTAATACTAGAACTATCTCTTTGATTGGATAATGATTTTGAAATTTGTTTTCACAGCTCCTTTTTGTGCAATATATCCAATATCAGTAGCCCCATTTTCAGAGACAAAATACCTTCAACTTCTAAAGACTCACAGTGTATACACCATTTATTTACCCAAGAGTCAACATGAGACTGCTCTGTCACATCACGACAAACATTCACACTAAATACTTTTTCATTGTTGCTCCTAAATATTTTGAAAGTAATTTCTCATTATGCATTTTAATATGCCTTTTTCTAAATGATAAATGAGTTGTATTTTAAAAAGAGTTTTACTTGAAAAGATCTGTGTAATCTTGTGATTTACATTGCTTTGTGAGACTTCTGCCATTCCTTGACAAAGGTGCAAGTTCTTGGAACATGATATTTCATCTTNCCTTCCCTTCCCTTCCCTTCCCTTCCCTTCCCCTTCCCCTTCTCCTTCCCCTTCCCCTCTTAGAGTTTAACTAAGAGCGTCTGTTATATTCTTTATTCAAATTCATGCAGATCATTCTCTTCTGCTTCAGCCTGTCCTTTACAAAGGTGTCCAGAGTTGAACTATAGTAGATCTTGCATTATTTTCCTTTTCTTCTCCTCAAGACCAGTTTGTCTACCATGTGAGGCCTCAATCCAAAAAAAAAAAAAAAGAAAGCCATTTTTAAGCCATTTTTAAATGTGTGTGTAATAATGGCTTGTAGCCTTTCCAGAAAGCCAGATTTTTAAATGCCAGAATAGGACCAAAATATTTGCTGTAAATTTCCCTTTAGCATCCAGGCAATTAGCTCATTTTTCTTTTATCTTCCATAAGCTCAGTACTCTTTGATGTTTTCAAAACTGTCAGGGAAGTGGCCTTTGATGTCTTCAAATCAAAACTAGATATCCATCTGGAAGATACACTTTAGTCAAGTACACATTATTCAGCTCAGTGCAAGGATAACCAGGTGAAATTCTACAGCCTGTGTTTCAAAGGTAGTCAACCAGATTAGCTAATGTTTTTTTTGCCATTACATTTTATGAAGCTATAAAAAATAAAGCACTATGCATCTTTATACAGAGTCTCAAAAAGGGATCGTAAAAAGAAGTATGAGAGAAAGCAGACATTGTTACAGAATGATGCATTTTAGATCCTGATAGGATGTAGAATAGTGGGGAAAAATCAGAAAGATAAGAGGTGGACAAGTTTTTATGCAAAAAGTGTTCATTGCAGACAGACCTGTAGACTTTCTGTTCTGCTGGTTACTCTTACTGAGAGTAGAACCATAAAGTAGAATAAAAGATGATTAAAATAAGCATAACTAGCCAACAACAAATGTTTGACCATGGCAGAGTTATGTCTGCCTTTTCTGTTGCCTATTTTGTTGTCTGGACTAGTTACTAAGTTCCATCTCATTCTTATTTCTTCAACAATACTTTATAAATCTGAAAGTGTGAGCATAAAGAAACAGGTAATACTAGAACTATCTCTTTGATTGGATAATGATTTTGAAATTTGTTTTCACAGCTCCTTTTTGTGCAATATATCCAATATCAGTAGCCCCATTTTCAGAGACAAAATACCTTCAACTTCTAAAGACTCACAGTGTATACACCATTTATTTACCCAAGAGTCAACATGAGACTGCTCTGTCACATCACGACAAACATTCACACTAAATACTTTTTCATTGTTGCTCCTAAATATTTTGAAAGTAATTTCTCATTATGCATTTTAATATGCCTTTTTCTAAATGATAAATGAGTTGTATTTTAAAAAGAGTTTTACTTGAAAAGATCTGTGTAATCTTGTGATTTACATTGCTTTGTGAGACTTCTGCCATTCCTTGACAAAGGTGCAAGTTCTTGGAACATGATATTTCATCTTATCTTCCACAGTTTTCCTTCCCTTCTCTTCTTGTCATTAAATTGCTCTATCAGAATTTATTTGTTCTGTAGCTCTGTTTCTTTCTGAGTTCTCTTCCCACACTAGAGCATATTCTATGTAATGTACAAACTTATGTTTCTGTGCATGTCTTTTCTGAGAAAAGGAGACTGCTTTCACTGGTTTATCTAATCTAGAGTAAGTTTCTTAAAGGCTGAATTAATGAAACTTAATTCATAAACAAAGGATCTAGGGACTGTACTGACTCAATTCCTCTTTGCACTTGCTTATTGTTCTCATTGCTCTTTTGAGACAAATAAAAGGACTGAAGTTATATAAAAGAGCTTCAGTTTCTGCCTGGGTTCTTCCTAGCCAGAACCCTAAGGATGGGTTATATATACTTGGTGAAAAATATAATGTGCCAACTGACCCTCTCTTCCCGTTATAATAACAAACTACTTATTTCCCAATCAGGGAAATGTTCAGGCCTTCAGACATTTTGGAAATATTTCCTGGAGTCTTCCAATACATCTGGCAACTCTAGGACAGTTTTACAGAGCAGAGATAAAGGCAAATTCTAAATGTGTTTGCGTTGGCACACACATGCCAATATACATATCCCACCATGTAGATCATATGTAAAATCAAACCGAATGGCTGATATAAAACATACAGGATCCAATTAATTTCTTATATGTATATTGATTCACCTGCCATTATTCTAGAATTAAATTACTCTAACTAAGCAGAATTTAGTTGTCTTTACATTAGAAATAAACACTGGATACTGCATCAACATTTCAGAGAAAAGTTAGTCAGAATATTAGCCTAAGTGTAAACATTTAACAGTTTGCCCATAAAAACATATGCAAAACACTTGGTGAATGCACAAAATCTGCAAATGCACAAATGGAAAAACATGCTTTTTGAATAATATTTTTAAATATGCTGCCCACCATACACAGAATGATGTTAAATCTACAGATCTTAACAATCCTTTTTAAGGATTTTAAATTACTAAAATTCTTTTCTAGGAATCAAAAAGAGAGAGCCCCACTCAGTATTTCTACTGTAATTTTGGTCTCTTCTAGCACACCTACACCTGCAATTGTTAAGTTCTTTATAGATCCCTATAATGTGCATATAACTTCATTCTAATTCTGAATTTTAGTCATGTAATCAGAGAAGAAACTTATTTTTAGGGGCACTCTTGCCTAATTCACTGAACCAAAACAAAGTCCAGCAAAGTATCTTTTATTAATGCTGAGATATGAAAAGCCCCTTTGTGAGAAACATTCTGGCACTCACCAGCTTCTCTGAAAGAGGCTGCTGTGTACATCCCTTTTGAAACTTTTCTCTTAATTTTTTTCCCCGTTTCCCTTGAATTAAGCCACCATATCTCAGGTCATAGCAAAGGCAGCAGCAGGCCAGAGTGAAGGCTGCTCATGCTGTTGCACATTGAAGAGAGAGTGTTGACCGCTGTGAGAATCATAAACCTCTCAGTTTGATGATCAACTGAGCAGTAAATTAATTAATCATCATTTTATGCCTCATCAAGCACTTTGCTGAGGCTCTCAACAGGGGCCAGCTCAATTAGCCAATGGGAAGCAGACTGTTTTGTTTAGCTGGGTGAGTCTTCCATAAACAGAGGAAGCTTTGACAAGCTAATAAATATGTCATCTGTCTGTGTCACTAGCTGCAATGTGGCTCCACCTGTAAAGTAGTGGGATTATGCTTGGTATGTTGGATAGTAGCTTGAAAGAATGAGAGTGAGTTATCCTAACTCCTTCTCAAACAAAGCCCTTCTCATAGCTTACCAGGATCCTTAGCCAGTGAATTTACACTTGATTTTTAGGAAGCAGATACTTATTTTTGATTACTTAATCAGATATAAATATCGCTTTACAACAGATTCTTGTGTCTGGCACAGTAAAACCAGTCAGGTGCATTTATAATTTTAAAAGGCTTCTTTCCTTTTATTTCCTCCCTAGATAAAATAAAATGCCCACTCTCCACAATAAATGCTGCTGATAACAAGCTTCTCAAGGCAAAAGCTTTTGATTAAGTGGCAATAAAACTTCTGTCAAAATAGACAGGTTTGAAAAGTCCTGTATCAAATCCTGTGGTTCCACTGAAGTCACCAGAATTGCATTGATATAACTGCAGCCAGAATTCAGCTCCTGTCGCATTAAGCATTTCATCATTCAGAATGGAAAACAGAAATCTGCATTTAGAAGTTTCAGCCTTGAACCAAATCACTGACTGTTGCAAATTTGTGCCACTGACTTTCATGTAACTTTATGGCCATAAGGACCCATTGAGTTTCTAATCTGATTTTCTACATAACATTGACCATAACCTCTGGCTGAACAAGAGATAATCACTAACATATCCAGTATTTGCTGAAAGATTTCAGGTGGTGGAAACTCCAGCACATCCTTTGATAAGCAACTCCTATAATTAATTATCATCACTAGTAAAAATGTGCACCTTATTTCAGATTTTATGACTTCAAAACGTTTCATTTTCCTAAATCTTGTTTCAGGGGAATGGGCCCTAGGTTTCTTTCAGCATATTTTTAGAAACATGAAAGAAAGAAAGAGTTCCTCCACTCTTCTCTCTCGAGAAATTTAACAGTGCTCTTGGGAGACTGAATAACATTTTCATTCAGTCAGCATCCCACAGCTTTGTGCATAACACTGATGTATTTCCAGAACTGGACTGAAGCACTTTCTCCCTCCTTGTTCCTGGCCATACACACTCAAATCTTTAATGAATTACATGTTATCTTTCTAGAGTTTTGAGAATTTTATTCCAGTCTCTGGTTTTGGACTACACAGGCTGATCAGAGTGGTAAATTGGTAACACTTTGGTACAATGGTGTTAGAAGGACAGAAGTGATGAATGGATGACTTGTTAGGAAAAGTGTCTACAGAGCCCTTGTCTGACTAAAGTGTCAAGGCACAGCATGACTCTTGGTCCAATGCAGAAAGTGCTTTGGTTTCCCAAAAAATAGCTGTAGAAACTGCAGCAACATTTCTAAGTGATGACTCCAGGATCTCCTCAAGTGTCCACACAGGTTAGAAAGACAATTTGCTACACCTGGCACTCCAACTGGTGGGAATGGTAGCAGCTCAACTGGAAATAACAGCTTAAACTTTGGAAAATAGTTTACAAATCACAGCCAGACTTAAAGTTTTCTCCCAGAGTAAGATCATCATGTGAAGGAGTGCAGGTAATACTCAATGTGACTCAGTTTACTTATTGAGAGGATCCTGTCCATCCTGTCTTCCTGCCTTAAAGTGACTTATTTTAACTGGCACATATTTAACAAAAATATTTAGGTTGCTCGCTGTATGAGTTCTTCATAGGTATAGCTCCACCTGTTTCGGTACAACATACCAACTTTCTTAGAAAAGTTGTTTTATAAACCTTCCAAGCCCTTGCAAAGTCTAGAGGGTAAAAAATCTCTGCATTCCCTTGTAAACGACTGCACACAGTGACTATTCCTTTTAGCTGTTCTATTTTAAGCTCAGTCAGTCTGGTTTAAATCCATTTACTTTTCTGCAATGATTTCACACAGGACTAACTTTTGGCTATGTGATGTGACATGTGAGAGCCTTCCTGTAACAAAAAAAAAATCACAGGAAAAAGAGAAAACAAACAAAAACTATGAGCCAAAATGAGCTCCTCATTGCTATATAGATATCCTGAATAATGCCTTTTCTCAGACAAAGGGAAAAGAAACACTAATGGAAATTGGGGACTGGTGGAAAGAAGAAAAATAGAAAGCTTCCACTTACACAGCTTCAAGGATGGTAAGGGCCTTCTGGAATAGTGGAAGTAGCAACAGGAGCATCTGAGGAATGGTGAGGGGGGAAAGAGGCATACAGTGATTTTTAACAGAAGACCCATCAGTATAACATATCTGGCCTAGAGAAGCAAGAATTGACCCTACCTTTTATCAGGATGATGAACCCTGCATACATCTGTACAGGTGCTCCTACAGACACCTCTCTCTGTAAAATTCTAGTTCCTACGAAGGGTGAGGTTGTTTTATTTGACCAGTCTACTTCCAGCAGATCAGAAGGATCACTGATCATCACCAGGTTTCCAGTACCTGAAGATGTGCTTTCACAGTTAGTTTTGAAGCAAGTTTCTCACAGAATTCATGCATGGAAATTAATAATGTCCATAGGAAGGAATAATTGAATTCCATCATTTTAGTTTATATACTCTTATAAGAAAATGTTAGTATACCTGCACTCTTCAAAATTTCACTGCTGTTGCTTAGGTAAATGGGCATCAGTCTATATTTATTTCTCACAAAACATTTTATAATATGTAATTATTTCAAAGGATGAGAAGGTGCCAAATGATGCAGCAATAAATTTCATAAATTAAAAATAATGAGTTTGTCTTGTTGATATTTATGAAACTATTTTTTTCCCCTGACTATTCAAATGAATGGCTGATATTTCTTCTAAACTCAGCAATTTTGCCTTACAAGGGTTGGTGTGAAGACTGGTTTCTGCTTCAGGTCATGTGGGTTCAAAGCTCTAGAATTTCACTTTGAATTTGATGATTGCTTACTGAGAACCATTTGTCTTCACTAGCATAAATCAACCTATATTCAGCAAGAATAGGCCATGGTTTCATCAATACTTCAAAAAGTGAGTGGGCATTTAGCATGTTTTCAATGGTTATAGATTTCATAGTGAAAACTTTGCAGAGTGGTGCTCAAAAAAAATCTTCGGAAAATACCTGTGTTTCTAGTTTGCATATCGCTCACACTTATGTTTCAATATCTCTTGAAAACTGCAGAGATTCTTTTCTAGCCTGTGATTTACAAGGAAACCTGACCTGAAACGAGCTTCTAGTGCACTCACATGGACATATATTAGAGTCTGATCAGAGGCTTTCAGCAGCTTCAGGGAACACTGGACTCTGGGGCATTACTTGTAATATATTATTACAAATCCAAGTAGAGATAAATTACATTAAGGAAGCATTTTTCCCCATTTTACCTTTACTTTCCTCTTCTAGAAATCTCTGTACGCCACTAGTCTTAAACCAGGAGCAACTCTGAATTACTTCAGCTCGTTTTTCGCTCTGCTTTTGCGGATAATTTTCAGTGATAATTTTTCTATAATTTTTCTTTGTTCACAATATGAAATTTGCTCTGCCTTGTTCTATTTTACAATAATCATTCTTAAAGATACTTTGAAGTGAACAACTCAGAATAATCATAAATCTCACTGTCATACAGACATATGTGAACTTTCTTTTGAAAGCTTCATTGTTACTCATCTATTCTGTCTGGGATTACCCCAACCCCAATCTTTTCATCCTTTGTCCCTTTTGTGAAGGGCAGAAACTTTAAGTATTTGACAAATTCTACTCACAACTCAATTACATTTGGACTAATTATATCACACAAGTTTTATCCCATTTGTTTTTGACCAAGATTAATATTGGAATATCTCAGATGAGTTTATAGACAGTTCCTTTATGCATCCAAAGTGTAACACTGAAATGAAGAAAAGTGTAGCACAAAGAAACTTCATTTAAGAGCATTGGGAATATGACTATGCTGGTGATTAAAGAACAAGATCTAATCTGGTTTCAGGCCTACAGCTGAAAATCATCTTTCGTAGAAATGTGCCTGCCAAGGTTATTGTAAAATTATCCCAGGCACCAAAGTGATGAATAGTCCCAGCATTTGCTGTGATATGGATGCCATCCCTGTGGGGCTTCACCAAGCCGGATTTTTCATGTGGACAGACTCACATGGAGGACAGATGGGAAAGAAAACAAAATTAGTTGATCTGAGCTAGAGCAAAAATCCATCTTTCCTTTGCTACCCAGATTGTGCACTTGCTTTTTTTTGCAGACATGGAAATCTGTTCTTAAATTATATAACTCTTCCTCTTTTTCATTTATGGAGTGATCTGAACCTTTTAAGCTGACCTTGGGTTTAGTGCTGATTTGCATTCTTGAACTTTCATGCCAGCCTAGTTTTAGACATGCTAAGAAGCAAGCCTAATACCTAAGTTAGCAAAAAAATATTGTCTCCAGTTGCATTAAAAACAGACTTAGTCCAATGTTGAAGACAGGCAGTTCTTAACAGCAAAAAGTTTCAAATGGAAAAGACCACTCAAGTTTAGCTTTTTGAAAGTCCAACTAATGAGCCAGTCAAAGGGCAACAGCAACATTTAACAGGCAGGCAGGCTTCCCAGGAGCCAGTCCTGGGATGATACCAACAATCCCACTGACAAAAGCGCTGTAACCAGTGCCATGCAAAATCAGGGCCAACCATGGTTTGGGCAGCACATCTGAGAAAATTCAGCTTTTAGGCATTTTTAAAGCTTGACATCAAAAAGAAGTCTCTTTGATACTTGCATCATTACTTGCTGGTGACAAAGAAGGAAGAAAGGAGTTAAACTATGCTTTCATTGCATCTGCAGGTGTTGCAGTTTGATTCTGAGATAACTAAAAAGCTGCAAATCTCATATAGCATGTTTGTCTCAAAAGCAGGTTCCGGATAAGTGACTATTAAACTGTTTTAAATTATCCACATCATTTAAAATGTATTGTCAACTTCACATCATTGCATTTTGGGTGTAGGAAATTGTCATGGTTTGACCCTGGCCAAATGGCAAGGACCTACGACGTTTGCTTTCTATGCTCTTTCTTGCTGCATTTACACAGAGGAGAGGACTCAAACTAACACAAACACACTGAACTCCTGAGTTGAGATGAGGCAGTGATGGGGAGGGGACGCACGAAAAACATGAGCAAACAGGTGAGAAACTTAAGTTGCAAAGTGATTTATTAACCTAACAGAGTCGGAGGATAAATGAGAGGTAAAAATAAGCTTTTAAGACACCATTTCTTTACTCACCCACCTTCCCTCTTAAGACACTGTTCCTCAGCTCACCCCCTCCCCTCCTTCAAACAACCAACAGCTCCGGGTGGGGGGCAGGGTATGGGGCTTTTTTCTTAGTCAGTCCATCACCACAATTCTTCTGCTACAAACACTGTTTCTCTACTCACCCCTCTCCCTCTTAAGACACCATTTCTCAGCTCACCCCCCTCCCTCTTTCACACAACCAACAGCTCCGGGGTGGGGCAGGGTATGGGGGTTTCCCTTTGGTCAGGGTCAGTCCACCAGGGAGAAGAGTCCTCTACTCAGCCATGGGGTCCCTCCCACGAGAGACAGTCCTCTGAGAACTTCTTTGGCGTGGGTCCAATCTCACGAGCAGCAGCCCGGCCGAAATCTGCTGCAAACACGAGTGCTTGTCCATGGGGTGCAGGCTCCCGAGCCGAGGCCAGGTTTTTTCCATCCCGGGGGCAAGGCCTTTCTCTCTCGTCCACAGCCTTTGCAACTCTCAGTCTCTGCTGGGACTCCCACTGGATCACAGCTTCCTCCAGGCATCCACCTGTTCCTCTGGCATGGGCACCTCCCCACGGGCTGTGGGTGGATCTCTGCACCCCCGTGGACTCCATGGGCTGCAGGGGGACCACCTGCTCCCCCCATGGTGTTCACCACGGCCGGCAGAGGGTTTTCAGCTCTGGCACCTGAAGCACCTCCTCCCCCACCTTCTCCACTGACCTTGGTGTCTCCATGTTGTTTTCCCTCACATATTTTTACCTCCTCCTCCTCCTCTGGCTACAAAGAAGTGCCTGCACCCATTGTTTTGATTTTTTCTTAAATATGTTTTCACAGAGGCGTAACTAACAGTTCTACTTGGCCCAGGTTTGGCCAGCAGCATGTCCATCATTTTCAGAGCCAACAGAGAGTGGCTCTGCTGGACAGGGTGAAAAACTTCCAGAACGTTCACACAGGACACACAGGAGCCATCTTTGTGCCCCTCCCTACCCACTAGCAAAAACTGGGCCAAGTAAAACCACCACAGAAATATTATGTTGATAAGTGTTTCATAGGGGATAGAAATGCAACAAATACTTGGTGTATTTCTCCACCTATATTTCTCTCTTAATCAGATTTCCCAGAGTGAGAGGTTAAACTTAGACAGTCAGCAGAGATGTTAAGATTATTTAACTGCAATATAACTAACACCTTAAGAACTGATTTGTCAGAATGAATTGCAGTCCAGAGTGCTTTGAGTTTTCAACTAAATTTGCTCTTGAGATAAAAGGCACTTTTTAAAGCATCACAGTTCGTGCTCTAACCATTCCCCCACCCTCGCCTCCAAGGTATTTCTTATAACTCTGATAAAATCACAGACCAGGTGCTCCAAGACTTTCAAAATAATAAATTCCAATCTGTCACTAAAAAAATAAAAGGTTAAACAAGTTTATAGAGGGAATCTGTTCCAGGTGTTATTTTGAAAGTGTATGCCTAATTTATCATTTTTTAGTAATAGTTACAAGTGATAAAGATCATGTAAATACTCTGTATTAGAAATAAGCTTTCATTTTGTCATGCAGATAGTACTAATGACTAAATAGACTTTAATCAGCAGATCTCCACCTACTAACATTAGGACTGAAGAGTAATGCTAAAATCAGATTTTCTCTAAAATAAAATGTTCATGCTATAGAAGCAAAAACAAAATGAAAGTCATACATTAGTTATATAGAAGTTTTTATAAGAACCAGAAGCATGAAAACTTTTCACAAATCACCTACTTTGGAACGGACTCTGCATAGGTTCAGTGGGTACGTCTATCAAGTGGAACGAGGCAATGGAAACTGCTAACATCTTCCATATGTGGCAGCCTTTAAATTATAGTACTATTTTGGATACAGTAAACAAACTGTTCTGAAACAGCAGTATGTCAAATGGGTGGCTGGGTTTACCTGTAGTTCCTGTTTCACTGTTTTCAGTCAGTATTATTTGGTTCTAATTCTGCTATCTTGTCTATTATTTATTAAAGTATATAGCTAAAAAAATACCCTCAGTTTTGCTCAAGAGCTCTGAAGTGTGTGCTTTGGCCTGTCATAAATCAAAGAAAAGGCTATAGTGCTCAGCCATTTTGAAGTCAGTGGGAAAATCCAGGCCCCAGTTAAACAAAGTGCATGGGTATGTTCTTGAGCGCCATTCAATTCAGTGTTTTTCCTTACCTGCAGAATAGGTTTCTCCATCTCTGTCAGACTCTGCAGTTCCTAAATCAAGTATGGCAGCATTTGGGTGGCATTATGCTGCAAGCAGGTACTAAAGGCTTATGGATAGGCTTTCAAATGTCTATATATATATTTCAGAGGTTCCATAAATGATGAGAGGCTGCCTCACTCAAAAAGGAAAAAGAGTCTCTCCTGTTATTTCCCTCTATGACACTCTAAATTCTCTCTCTTTTTACCCTGGCTTCCAAAATTATTTTTTAATTAATGGTTCTTTCTTTTTAGCCCATTCCCTCTCTGTTCCCATGCAAATACAGTGGCAGAAGTTAACTGCCCTGCAACTTTCCTGTTGAACTAATTTTCAGAAAAATCATAAATAGATATCACTGTAAACTCAGTTTACAGAGATTACAGGTGATCTTACAAACTCCTAAGGTACAATTAACATATTAACTCCAGCCAATTTACTGTATAAAACTTGAAAAGGATGAAACTGCAGATTGAACAGAACTGAAAGCTGAGTTTCCTCATGCATGATTAAAGACTGTTCTTTCAAAGGAAAAGAAGCTCTTCCCCACAAAATATTCTGTTACAATTTAAAACTCATGGGAAGGTTGATAATAACTTCCCTCAAGAAGCAAAGAGAAACTAAATGACTATAGATACACTACATAGCTGTATTGAGGTTTCTAAGAGTGGAAGTAAACTTCTACTACTAACACACAACTAAGCTGAATTTTCTATTGCTTATTCATAAGACTACAATGCAAGTTTCATAATGCATAAAACAGTGACGTTGCAGTGGAGGATTCTATGCGTTTATCTCTATTGCAACAATTACGCTTAAATGTGGAGTCTTTTAGCAAGTCAAGCTGATTACTCTAAATTAATATTTTTCATTTTTTGGCAACAGTAAAAGAATCATTTTCCAAGTAAGTTGTGGTACTTCTTATTAAATAATAAGAAACTAAGTTATTTTGTAAGAATTGAAGTGAGATAAATGTAATCTCTTGAACCTAAAAACAATTCTTCAATTTATTATGTGAAAACAATGTTTAGAAAAGTTATTACTAATTAATAGTTACAGTTGCCACTTAGATGTCATGTCTAACTGTGGTCTACTATGTACGCCTACAGAATGTGTAAGATGCTTTGCATTGTGGCAAAAGGTCTTTTACCCCTTCAAGGTAGATTAGATTTGAGTGTTTTGTATTTTTATTGCATTTTTTTTTCATTTAGGCAGGCATTTAAAAACTTTTTTTTTGAAGATGAGAAATATTTGGGTACACTGAATTTTGTTTTGTGATAGTATATTAATCCTAATAGATAATGAAAAGACTTGATAACTAAGAGTTTCCCAAAATGTTTATTTTACAGCTAGAGACAGATGGGAGGAAATGGTGGTACTGAGCTTCAGCACCAGAGAGCAGCACCATCTAAGAATTGTGATTCAAAATTCCTCCCTTGAACCCCAATCCTGTTTTGGATGAAATAGATGTGCCCTCACTTCTTTGGAGGCATAGAGAATGTAATTCTCCTTTTGGTTAACTTTCCCAGCTGACACATGTAAAGAGAGACATCTAGCAATGCTTGACATTTTTTACCACTTTGATACACACCCAATACATCCACTGGTGGAATAGCACCAGTAAGTAGCCCAGGTTTTCACACCAGAGCATGTGAATAGTCTAGATATAACATGAACAGGAAAAGAATTGTCGACCACAAGACCAGCCTCGTACCCCAAACACATGGATTTGGGTTAGCAATATCTAGCCCTTTATTTTCTATTGTTTGGAATTTATAAGTAACAATAATGTCAGAACCACTAGTAGACATTACTGTTCTCCTTGGGAACAGTTCAGCAATGCCCTCTGGCAGTTTTTCAGCTGAGCATGGGAGCGCAAAAGAAAGTCTAAAAAAGCATGCAATTACCCCCAGGAAACAATTACAATGCAAAAAGCACTGGATGGTACAAGTGACATTCCAGTAAACGAGGTGAACTTGTATCATCACCCTACTTTGCCTCAGGGATATTCCTGCCAAAGGAATATCATCCAGTTCCAAGAACATCCAAGGATGGAGGTGGGGCTGCACATCAGCCTTTCCTGGTCCAAGTCTCAAGGAACTAGAAGTTGTGGGCAAAGGAAACTCCTGCTAAGCCAAGCATTGACATTGCAAGTCCCAAAGGCCAGGGCAGCAAATCTTGCTGGAGGTGATTTTTAACCACTAGGTTGGAAACCAAACCACACCTAAAGCAGCCTTGCTTATGTATGAGACTTATCTATTCCAAACTTAATGATTAAGAGAAGTATGGGAAACAAAATATTTTTGTGTCTACTTCTATTCACACTCACTCTCACAGGAGCAGAATCACTCTTCTCTCTTCTTGAGCTATGTTAAACCTCAAAATTTGACCAAGTGCTGGATTTCTTTCAATTTTAACCTTCTTTCAGTCACAGCTGAAGGAGACTCTCTTTGTGTGAAACAGTTAGATGCCATACCCAAACCACACTGGAGAAACAGTGGTTGGAAGAGCATACAATTAAGCTGGATGTGGCCAGGTTTTATTCAGCAACTTTCCCATTCACTCCAACCTTCTAATCCAACTCAGCTAGCCTCACAGATGTACACAGAAAACCTGTATTAAACCACGTAGATTTTCTTACCTAGCTACAGTTTCCAGAGGTTCACAGAACAGCAGCAGCTGGTACATGGTACTATTGTTCTCTGTCTTTGCTTTTAAAATACCTTATTGCAAATGTGTATTGACCACTTCAGAATTGGGATCAACCCTTCCACATTTTCTAGATGCCTTCTGGGAGTATACAAGATAATGCTGATAGGACAAGAAATTAATGCACTTACGTGCCTCTTTTCTGCCTCTGGATTACCACTATCAAAAAAGCAGAATTGAACTTGAAAATCTGTGGTGTCTGAATACACTTTTGGCACCCTCAGGTGATCTGTACTGTGTAGCCTTGTAATGCCGTGCTGGGTTCTGGACACTTGGTCAATACAAACCCCTCTTCTGAGGTTTCTGAGGTATACCATCAGTAGCGCACAGAGATGGGACTGCCAAAACCATCAGATTATCTGCTTTCCAAACAAAATAAGTAAATATCCAAAAATGCTTAAGTTGATGCTGCCTCGAGCACTTTTACCTCACATAACCAGCACTTTTGGAAAGGTCCTGTTGACCTTGGCAGCATATTCAAACATGGCTGAACAGTTCTTGAGCAATTTTTCCAATGAATTAAGCACAAACAGGCATGTGTCATTGGGCACAAATGCAGTTTTTTCTATCTTCTTTTCTCCTTAAAAATTAATAATTTCTCTAAACTGCCGTGCAAAGAAAGTCAAAACAAGTAGTGTGTCCTAGTGTATTACTGGCTCATGTTTGGTATGTGAAATTATTTAGCTAGACGCTTTGCAAGCTCCACAGAGTTGGGTTCTGACCAGAGACCAGTTAGTCAGATGCATTTATCTTTTCTGACATTCATCTTAATCACAGAATTATCATAAACTGCATGTGTGGACTGACTGTGCATACTTTCATTACCAAAGAAGGCAAATGTGAATTTGGAAGCATTAATGCAGTGTATTAAACTCAGTCAATGACTTTTAGCAAATATAAAAGTTACACCAGTGAAAGCAGAGAATAGTGATAAATTCATTACCTCCTGTTCATGAAGTCTATCTGTTCACCAGTTTAAAAACGCTTTAGGAAAGTGTACAAAAACCATCCCACTTCTAGAACTTTAATCTTGTAGAAGTCTTCAGCTCTTACTTTATTGCCAGGAGATTCCAAAGTTTTTCTCTTTTGCCTGACAATTGGTTGTCAGACACTATTAATTCAGTGCTATCTTTTCCCTGACTTGTGCAGGGAATCAGCGTTATATTGACGTTGCTGCACTGACAAGCACCCCCTCCTTGGCTGCCTTTCCCCATTTCCTTACCTGCCCCATCAAGTGCCATTCTTCATTTGCCTCCTTTCTGTCCACCAGTCATTCTTTTCTGCACCCGCTCCTTAACTCACAAGACAACATTCCTTCTTTCACGAACTTCATAACTCCATTACCTTTCTTTCCTCCTCTCATGCTTCTGTTTCTTCCTTTCCCCCATGGGTCATATGAAGAAAAATCTGAAATCTTGAGAGGAAAGATATGGAGAGAATAGAACATATTGTGTTATAAAGTAGCATCTCAAATAGAAAAAATTATAACTCATCTTTAGTTTTCAGCACACATCTTTTTTGTACAGTGCTCTGACTGGCATGGAACATAACAATCTGTTGCCATGAAAATCTCCACACATCATTCTACCTTGTTCTTTCCCACTTTCCCATATAGTTAACATATTCCAAAAGCTTTCTTGCTTCAACATCATGCATTATGCAAACAGCTTTGGGCTGCCATGAAACAGTCATCACAACTCAACCAAAATGTGACACAATCCTTAGCTCCATACTTTTATCTGCAGATGTCAGGACACAGTACAAAGTTCAATGCTACTATCCCACTTCACAAAACAAAAGGCCAAGAAAGAGAAACTGAGTAACTCAACAAACCAGTAGCAGAACCACAAATGTTGGCCAGGTCTTTTGCATTTTTTACCTGTCCCCTTGTCAGTGCAGCACAAGGAAAGTAAGAAAGCCACCTACAGCCTGAATAGAAGTCCAGTCCCTTCAATGTTACACCTTCAGCTGGAACTTCAGGAACACAAATAATGTGGCACTGGATTCAGTGGGGGCATTAATAATGGGCATTTAATAATACTTTCTTACTTTCATCTAATGCATAAAAATGAAATACCTATATAGGCCTGCTTTGTCATCATTTAGAAAACATCCAACAAGACTTAGGACTTACTATAGATCAATATTACTTTTAAAGACTAGCTAGACACAAAGAAGTTTTTTATGAAATGGTTAAAATAGATATGCCAGTTTTCTCAGTGGCATGCTAAGCTAATGGGTTTCCATGGTTTGTTTCAAACATCTCTTTGCAACATTTATTTGTTTTATTTTTAATGGGGCAGTAAGTTAGTAAACTACATTATTCCACACTATTATTCATCAGCAGAAGTACAGACAATTAACTATCTTGGAACTTTTATTTAGAATTAAGAAAGAAGGGAAACGTGAGAGCAGTTGAAAGCAAGATTTCTCAGGAAAAAAAAATACCTCCTTAATGTTCTTTAATGTTTATTTCTATTTGGTTTGATGCTTATTTGTTTTTTTCCAGTTTACAGTAAGTGCCTTGTTATGGTCACATGAAAAGTTATTAGAGAAAAGAAGAAAGCTTTGTAGGGTTTATTTGTTCCAACAAAAGCCAGGGGAATTAAATAAAAACAAACTGAACATAAAATATGTAAAGATAGTACAGGTTGAAAATTAATAGCTTATTTTTAAAAAGGAAATTTAATAAAGCAATGCCGTTAGCAATTTCAAAACTGGAAAAATGATACCTAAACATGCAGAGAATGTTGGCAAGTTTTCCTACCTGAGCTAAAGTGTGAATAACTGGTTATTATACTTACTACATTTTTTTTATTTTCATTTATTCATCAGAATGAACTAGATGAAAATGTTGGTGTAATATGCAACTGGAAATAGGATTTTCTTTCCAAAATATGATGTGGATTAAATAATTTAGATTTTTGCTGTAGGATTTTTAAATCAAGGTGTTATCTCATGTTCACTGTGTCTGTAATTCCATTACATAAAACAAAAAAACTACAGTTCACTGCCAGTGAACTCTGATACAATTTGGAACCCCAAAACTCAATTTTGCTGTTGTAATATACTGAAAGAATGAAAACAAAAATGATGCTCCAAATAAAAATGTTAATCTCCACAATAGGTAATTGTGATTTAAAAAAAAAGTAAAATCAACCTATAGCTGCAGGCTCAATGTAAGTACTACAATGATAGCACAGATGCTTGATTTTTAAGTGTTTTCACTGAGAAGATACATTTGGTGACAGCCACTGTGGCAAAAACTACCCAGTTTCAGTGCATACTACAGTATCTGGTTATGTAAAAGTTGTTGATGCATGAGAGCTCACTGTGACAGCCTTACAACGTATATTTCATATAATTGTTTTATTTCTATCTTAAATGGAAAGAAATTTCAAGTGAGTAACATTTAGTTGTCCTAAAACATATGTTGGTTTATGAGTGGTGTTAAGATCTTTCAATAGCATTATGGAAAGAACAGTCACACACAAAACTAATGGTGAAGGAGAAAAAGGTTTCACTTAACTGTATTTTCACACTTGGCATTTTTCTAGATTCTTGGCTGTCCAAGCAAGTTTGTCGTTTTAAAATTATTGTTAATTTCTTGCTAATTACCACTTAGAGATTTTTTTTCAAAGTTTTGCTTTGACCTCTCCCATTTGAGTATATCTATAGCTTGACAATTTCTACCATGAATGAATTTTATAAATATGAAAATTACTGGTCATTTGATTTGTCTTATATATATCATACAAAGTCTATGATAACTTTGCATCAAGGAAGAGACTTGTGCTCTTCAGGGGAGTTGATAAAAAAAGCAAGATTAATGAATAAGTGAAAGTGGCCAGGGAAGCTCAAAAAATATCAAAAACTTTATAGAAGTCTAGCATGAAGACTTCATAAAAGACCCCAACTAATATATTCATCTGAAGGATGAATTAATTCTGCAAAATAAAAACTTTTTTTTTTTTTTTTAATTAAACTATCAAGAGTTTGGTGCAAGATATAACAAAAAGTACTTCTGGGAAGTGCCACCTGAACTTCATGAATACTCTTCCTAAGAACCTAAGCGAAAAAATTTAAAACTCATAAGGGGAGCATTGATTCTACACCAGAGATGACACACACAAATTTTCTTGTCTTGCTGTTACCATTAGTGGCAAAGTGGTGTTTACTGTGTCAGGTTAGAAGCTGTGGGCAGCTCAACAGCAGCATCCATGTCATTGAATGCCAAGTGGCTTACAGAACTTGGTGGACTCAACAACATGGTCCTGAAGTTTGGGTCTTCATTACAGCGGTGAGTGATGGAAGTTTCCTAGGAGGGAGGAGGGTGTAAGAGCATTCTCTACTCATGGAAAGACCTGCCCCACAGCCAGACTGAACTGTGGCACCCAACCAGAACGACTACAGCTTTCTCCTCGCTGATACGCTACTGTCTGCCTCCTAACACTGCTTAATATTAGGAGGACAGGGAAGGGCAGGAAGGATGGAGCAGAAGAAAAAATCACCCCTATCTTCTCTCACACAGCTGTATCCTGGGAACAGCCTGAGAACAGCCCTGAGGAGAAAGACTTGGGCGTGGCAGTGGATGAGAAGCTCAACATGACCTGGCAACATGCACTCACAGTCCAGAAAGACAGGTGTATCCTGGGCTGCACCAAAAAAAGCGTGGCCAACAGGTCAAAGGAGGTGATTCTCCTCCTCTTTGCTCTTGTGGGAGCTCACTTTAAGTACTGAGTCCAGTTCTGAGGTCCTCAGCACAGGAAAGCCACGAGCCTGTTGTACCAGGTCCAGAACAGATTCACAAAGGTGAAAAGGGGCCTGGAACACTTCTATGACAAAAGCCTGATAATGCTGGGGCTGTTCAGTCTGGAGAAGTGAAGGCTCCAGAGAGATCTTAAAGCAGCCTTCCAACACCTAAAGGGGTGCTTACAAGAGAGTTAAAGAGGGACTTTTCACAAGGGCATGTATTCATAGGACAAGAGGGAATGGCTTTAAACTGAAGGAGGATAGATTTAGATTACTTATAAGGAAGAAATTTTTCACTTTGAGCGTGGTGAGTCATTGGAACAGGTTGCCCAGAGAGGATGTTGACATTCTGTTCTTGGAAACATTCAAGGGCAGGCTGGATGGGGCCCTGAGCAACTTGGTTTAGTGGAAGGTGTCCCTGCCCATGGCTGAGGGGTTGGAAGTAGATGATCTTTAAAGGTGTCTTCCAACCCAAAGCATTCCATAATCCTACGAACACACCCACATCAGACAGCTCTGAATTAGTCTAGGCATAGCCAGCCATTCAGGTCACATTCCCTCCAGGTCTCCTGCCCTGTTGCCTGAAGTCAGCTCCCTTCAGGGTTATGTGGTCTACCTCAGGTTTAGCTCATCCCAGCTATGTGTGTGTACCTACTGCACAGTGCCAGAATTGTGGAAAGATAGAAGTGGAGGTCTGGAAAGCTGGGACACCACCCTAGGCTATGTTCTGGAGAAACTGGCAGTCTCAGGTGCTGCTCCAAGGCAAAGATGTCTGTCTACTGCCCCCAGTGCCTCTCCCAAGGGGCATATTGTAGAGAAGGGACAGTTTAACAAGTTTCAAAATGTGTAGTGATGAGGTGAAAGTAGAGAACATAATGCAAGTCTGCAAGGAAATAATTTCATATCTTCTTTTAGTTCTTACTGCTTTCCCTCCAGTAATATTTGAAGCTCATAAACTTTCCAGAAGGCTATGCCACATTTGAATACTTTGACATATTAGATAATGATATATGGGTTCAGTACCAAGAGCTTCAAATTTTTATGATTTTCTAAAGCTAAGATTATAATAATTTATTTTCACAGATGCCTGAAACTTTTTGTGTTGCACATAATGGTTCTTATTAATTTTTTCACTCATGTATGTTTAGAAAAGGAAATATAATCTGAAATTCTGTGCCATAGTCCTTGTGTAAACCAGGCTCTGCCATTTACTCTGCTGGTAATTATGGCACCATTTTTTGGTAGGACAAACATGACGGCTTCAGAGGTGTCTCTGTTACCCCTTCTTCCTGGATGGTGAAGGCAAAGGAGAACCAAGCAGAAAACAGACCTGGGCTTCATTACGCTTGACACAGAGCAGAGAAGATATTGATGTTCCCAATGCAGGGTCTTCCATGAGGCTGGAAGCTGGCGTCTCAGATGCTGATCTTTTCCATTGCGTGTCCTCATTACTTCTCAGTAAAGTCAAAGTAGAAGAGTGACGAAGGTCACCCATGCACACAGACTGAAAAGTAATCCTTTTCAAGGAATAGCTATTATAATCCCTTTATTGCTATGGATTTAGGTGGAAAACTTCTCCCACCTCAGACAGTAGAAAAGCATGTTCTGCAACTGCTTGGCTGTGCTTCAGCCATTTGGTAAAAGCTTACACGTATTGTCACTAAAATTGCATGGACACAATAGTGACTTTCCTAATACATGAGCTGCATTCCCATGCCCAGGATACATGAAGGTAAGAGAGAGATTTACCAGACAAGTCCTACAGCTAACATAGGATTCATGGGCTCATAAAATCACTTAAATTGGAAAAGACCTCAAAGGTCACAAAGTCTAATTGTTAATCTAGCGCTGTCATGTCCACCACCAAACCATGTCCCAAAGTGCCACACACACATGTCTTACCAGTGCTGAGAATAGGGTGACGACCACCTTTCCAGTCCTGCTGTCCATGCTATTTCTGAGACAGACCAGGATGCCACTGGTCTTCTTGGCCTCTGGGCACAGTGCTGGCTCTCTTTCATTTGGCTGCCAACCAGCATTCCCAGGTCCTTTCCTGCTTGGCCATTTCCAACCACTCTGCCCTCAGCCTGTAGTGCTGTATGGGATTGATGTGACCTGGGGCATCACCTGGCATTTAGTCTTGTTGAACCTCAAACCATTGGCCTTTTCACCTGGATCCAGCCTGTCCAGATCCCTCTGCAGAGCCTTGCTGCCCTCCAACAGATCAACACTCCCATCCAAGCTGGTGTCATCTGCGAACTTATGGAGGGTACACTCAATCCCCTCATCCAGATCATTGATGGAGATAATTAGCAGGTCTAGCCCCATTACTGAGCCCTGGGGAAAAACACTGGTGACCCATGTCCAACTGGGAAACCCGCCAACCGTGGTAAGTGGTGTCAAAGACTTTACTAAAGTCCAGATAGACAATATCCACAGCCTTCCCCTCACCCCCAAAGCTGTTCACCCTGTGATTGAAGGAGATCAGGGTACTCAAGCATGACCTGCTTTTCCTAAATCCATGCTGGCTGGGCCTGGCACCTGGTTGTCTTATATGCACCAGGTGGTGTTGCTTAAGGTGATCTGCTCCATGACCTTCCCCAGCACTGAGGGTAGACTGACAGGCCTATAGCTCTGGATCTTCGTTCTGGCCCTACTTGTAGGGTCTCCTTTCTTTCTGTAGGGTCTCCAAAAGCTCCTCTACAGGTTGATGTGACAGTTTTTCTCTCGCCTCTTTTTTTTCCCATGCAGTCAAAATGTTTCTTCCAGATCGACTCTTCTGGAGATATATTCACCTTGTGCTGTCTTTCTCTCATGATTATCGATGTCTTTTTCTGTTAAGAATTCTCCACAGTTATAATGTCCAATCTGTTTTCTCATGAATAGCCACCAAGTCACTAAGACTACCATATATTCCACATGGACAAAAAGCTCTGAAGGGAAAACTGTCTCACAAAAATCTTCACTCTCATGACCAGTGACAGGACTCAAAGAAACGACATGAAGCTGAGTCAGGAAAAGTTAAGGTTAGATACCAGGAAAATGTTTTTCACCCGGAGAGTGGCTGAGCACTGGAATCAGAGGGGGTTTATCTCCAGAGGTACTCCCAGCAGCACCCAAGAGGCACAATATTTAAGCCCCCTTTAGCAGGAGAGCTTGAACCTGCTGAATAGCACTCAAATCTGGGACTCCCCATACCTGGAAGCACTGTCTTCCAGAAGAACGATGTCAGACTTTCTACCCCCTTTGCAGTGATCTCCCATTTTGACCAACCCAGCAAGGTCCTCTCAAAGGCTTTATGAACAATTGTTACTTCTGTGGGATTCTGTGGGATGAGCCTGCTTTAGTTTTCAGATTTTCTTAACTTATGCAATTCTAAGGATAAAGTATTATTTCATCCATCTGTCAGTCCTGAATTGGATAAAACTATCATTTACACTAGCCTACAGTGCATGAAGATAAAGGCCTCATGGGCACAAAATTCAACTGGAGAGTGATGTTATGATTTAGAGAACAATTTGAAACTTCTTTACAGAATTTAATTTAGCTTTCAAAATTTTAGCTTCTTTAAAATTTGATAATATTTGAAAATTATGTTACCAGTTATATTGCTTGTCTCTATTACTAGAGCTATTAGTAAAAATTGTATATTATTTTGAACAAAAAATTGCTATGATGCCGAGTAAGAAATCCAACAGAGAAACCACCTCAGTTTGAGAAAGTTACATGCCTTTTCTGATCTCCCTGAAAGCAAAGAAAGCTGACAATGAAATAGTATAATGAAAGGCTTAATCACTACTATCCAATACACCCACACCTGAGGCCCTGGGCTGGAAACTGTGAAAAATGGGTGTAACAGGCAGGTACACCATTCATTGTTAAGACTGTTATATGCAAACATGCTGCAGAACAGGCCTACTTGGGTGGTCATAAGAATAAATCAAATCCCTGCTGGAACTTTTATGTTTGCTGCTCTTGAGTTTGACTGCAACTACATTGGGATGCAGAGAAATATTGGGACGGTTTTGTGATTGGGGAGTTCACTTTATCATGCCCCTCTGTCAATGAACTAGTGTAAAAGATGGCAGTGCAGGTTTTATGCATGGTATCATAGGCACAACTATGTGAATGACTGTCCTTTAGTGACATTGAGATGTGGAACTAACTCAACGTATGGAAGTAATTGCTTTATCCAGCATAAATCACGGCAGCTTACTGCAAAATTCCTTCAAGGTGTCAGGTTGGGCAAGTTCACAAGAAAACGCAAAATGCTTTAAAGACTTAAGACTTCCAGTCTAGCACTCCGCAAAGTTATGGCATTGGCAATTTAATGAATAAAAACAAGGCAAAAGAGATCAGCAGTTTATCTCAAGTGAATGTATTTCAGTGCAGCTTCTTTCAGCATGCAGAACCCTGCTCACTGGCAAACCTTATTGATGTTCTTTTCTCATGACCAAGTGCTTGTGAAGAGTTGACCAGGTCAGCAGAAGTGTATAGCTGGATTTACTCATGTGGCAGCCAGCCCAAGAAAGCAGTAAAACTGTTCTTACAAACAATGAAGATATTACCAATAGAACTACCAATAGAACTACTCATTAGAGAGTAGTTCTCTCCTCTCCTCTCTTCTCTTCTCCTCTCCTCTCCTCTCCTCTCCTCTCCTCTCTTTTTTAAACAAGTTTAATATTACAACTAAGACTTATAGCAAAGACCAGACAGGTATGTTGGGTTTGTATGAGGCCAGTGGTTGATTCTGCATACAATACAAGCAAATCTTCAAACTTGACTCTGCAGCCTGTAAAATATCTTATCTCCTAGACTATGTCTTCCCACCAAGGTCTACAGTACTAGATGCTTAGAAATCAACTTCCTGCTACTCCAAGCAGTAGAATACAAAGTACTAAATGGGAAGAAAATTAGATAGTTACCTTCCAAACATCCATATTAGCTACTGTATTACATATTGCCTCTCTGCTGGCAAGAGAATATATACATCCCAGATGACATTTTATTGCTGATCAGTATGGATAAGAAAATGTTTAACATCCTTTTATGCAGCTGGGTCTGCATGAAGGCCAATAGTAACTCAATTGTTAACATTCTGAAACAAAGTACAGAAAATTTATATTCTAATGGCAACTTCACTGTGATACTTATGGCTGCCTATAACAGCATTAAAGCATGGCTTTTTCTTTCTTTTAAAGGCTTGTGATATTCACATGATGCAAAACTCTCTTACAAACTTTATAGTGAAAAGACCCTTTACAATCTCTCAGTTATGAGCTGCCACAAAAGAAATGCAGTTATATATTCTGAGAAGTTAGAGTACTCTGTGATTGTGACATATTTCTGCACAATTGAAAGTTCAAATTCATAATTGCAGATTTTAAGAGTGATGTCTGTCTTTTCCCTGTGGTAGCTTGTAACTTGAATATCATTGGAAAATGAGAGTCAGTGGCCAGTCAAGCCACCACTGATGTTGCAAGTCTCTGAACATGCCATTCTGCTGATTGGCTGAAATACCATTGTGCATTATTGAAAAGGGTGGCCAAATTGGCAAACCGTTATTGGAATAATATTGGAAAAATAAGAAAAAGAGAGTAAATTTGATGGCCACAATTTCTTTTACTGTAATGTGTATTTGAAATTTAGTGAGACGGTAACTATCAGACTTTTGGAATAGTCATAATGTTGTACAGGACCCATTTATCAGTAGAAGGGTTCAAAAAAGTTCAAATAATTTGTAAAATGAGATCTTCAGGAACTTTGTCTTCAAATTTGAACTCCTAGAGTCTGAGAATGTGCACTAAATTATTCACATAAAACAGAAGCAGAAAGATAATTAAATGGGAAATTAAATCAAACCTTATGTCAGAGGCATCACAGTAATGAGATCATATTTATCCCTTTACTTCCTCCTGCTTCAGCTCCTTCCTGATATTCTCAAAGGAAGCAAATAAAACACATGTTCTAGCAAACTTCTGTGGTTTTAGATACAGGGACATTCAGCTGCCTGAGCTCTTCAATGCATTCATGCCACAGATGCGCTGTTTTATTCTTTTGTCATAGTCCAAAACCACTTCTGTAAATCGCCAATACATAGAATATTATGACACCATCATATCAGAATAGCAAAAAGTGACACATACATGTGGTTCTTTCTAACACAAGCAGGGTTTTTCTGCTTTACTCCCAGTATTTGCTGAGAGTGGCTCAACAAGAATTAGAAAAACTGGTAAATTCTGATCTACCTATTACAATGAGAGTGATTTTTTATTGTAAACTTACATTCAAGTGTCATCTAACAGTAAAACAGATTTTCGGGTTTTTTTGTTTTTAGTTTTGATAGAAGAACAAATTAGGTAATACAAAAAAGTCTACTACAGGAAGGGGACCCTTATTGAAACAAAATGGAACTTCATATGTTTCTGACTGTTTGAGCCTGAGGCCTCTCCCAGGTGCTAGTAATATATTGGCAGCCAAAGTCAGGCAAAAGTTCAAGAAAGCACTTGTCTCCTTTTAAAAATCTGACAAGCAAAACTTCCAGTTACTGTTTTGAATAAATGATTTATAGCCAACTTTCTTAAGAACAGTTATCTGTCAATGATGTTTTTCTGTGGGTCCACCTCTTGAAAAATCTGTTAATTAGCTGCTTTACCCAGCAGTGAACTATATAGTGAAATACAACACTCTCTTTCATTTACAGCATTGAACTTTTTTTGCATGATCCTAATCACAAAGAAAAATCAGTTACTCAGCCCTGGGAAAAAGCCTAACTTCTGCACTTCAATGCATCTATGATCCAGTTTTTCTTTCTTTTGACTTTTACTGTTGTGATTTGTCTTTTGCTGAAGTACGCAAGAAGTCTGGCTGAACTACCACTTTCCAGCCTTCAGCAGCAGCCACAGCTTTGTCTGTGAGGCTTTTTTAATATACTCTTCACAGTTGTTCTGTTCTCTCTTTAAGATCAAAAAAGGATGTTGCTTTGTTGTTTTGTTTTGGTTTTTTTAATACATAAATGTAGAATATGGTGTTTCAAATTATAAATCCTTTCTTTTTAGCTTAACTCATTTTAAGGTTACTCTATGCTTCTAAAGTAATATGCAGAGGTCTCAGTTTCACTGAGAATATGCATATTCATATTATTTAAGGATAAGACTCTTTTAATAACACTGTGCCCAATCAAGTATGCTATAATCATCACAGGACACACGGTTAGTAGAACAAAAAGTTACACATAAAATAATGAATGCTTAGAAATGCATTTAGTTTACTTATACATGTAGCCTCTACTTTCAAAACTTAATAATTCCACTATGAAACCTTTATGAGTTGCAATTAGATTTTCACAGGAACAGCTATTATTAAAAAGAATAATTAAAATAATCAAACCGCTTCTGGAGTTTGCTTCTTGTACAGAGAAAAAGTTGAGACCTAAATGTTGACTATAAGAAACAGGCTCCCAAATTCCCAAAAATGTTTTCTGTGCTTTGATCACACTTCAAAATGGAGAAAGAGACAGTAAACCAATTCACTGTGTTGAACTGCATTTTGTGCATGAATAATACGCGTATCTTACAGAAAGAGGCAGGCTCCTGGAACTCTAAACAGTGAGCATATCTAGGGTATATTTTCAAGACAAAGTCAATACAGCTGTTGATTTTCAGTCATCCCTCTTCCTTTATTCAGCTACTGGTCGTTCGCACTTACGCTTTCTTCTTGCAATTTAAAATCTTTAATGAGTTCCCTCTGTTTTGCACTTAGAAAGTCAAGAATAGTCTTGGACAAGTCATAGTTCACACGGATGTGCATCTAGGCCATAGCATTTGCGGTATAGAAGTCTTTCACCATTTTTTATATTTGACATATGTAGAAATTCTTTGTTCTCTTGATTTGGTTAGATTTTAGGGTTAAAAAAGCCCCACACAGCTCCTATAAAGTGACAGCGATTTATTGGAAAATTTAATTTTTGTTTGAGTTTTTGTTTGCATTTTAAAGGCTGGCACTATTTCACAATCAGAATCCCTCAGCCCCATTTAAAGGATCTGTGACATGGTACAAATTTCTGAGAGGCAATTTTTTTAAATGCCAGTATAACTAAACTGCATTACATAAACTTCTGGCCTCCCTGAAATAGGAGACATACCACCACAAAAGTAGATAGGAGTAGGCAATATGTAAAAAAAAATATTAAAAAGGGAGCAAATCTAAACCTAGGTGCGAAAGCATTACAGAATATTTCACATACTGCTTAAATGGAGACCAGATTTGAAGTACAATTAACTGATTTCCAACTATCTTTCTTTTTTCTTTTCCTTTTTTTTTTTTTCTTTTGAAAAGGAAGTGTTTGAGAACTCAGTTGAGAATGAGCTACAATAATAGATACAAAAGTGTAAAACCAACTTAAGCTTTCACATATGTATATTACTGGGCTAATGTACTCAATATGTGTGTTTTCACCCATTCTTCAATGCACCATAAGACATTTTTCTAGAAGAAATTACACATGTAAAATATATGCCAGAAGGGTTGGATTACGCTCTGATAAAATTCTAAGGAGATATTGCTCAGTATTACCATATTCATCATTGGGAACTGCTTTATGAGACTCCACAAAAGCAATCAAGTAAATGAAGGAAAGAACTTCTTTTCAAATAGTAGATCCAGCCATAGACAAAATAAATTATTCAATTGAAATCTGTTTCTGAATTCTTGGGTTTATTCCCATTTTAACTGGCAATCACTCCTTCTTGGTGGGGATAATTTCCTTGGTCTCAACAAAGTACTGAAATGCATTTTCAGATGTACAAAGGTGGATATTAAGTTTTCTCAGTCCCACAGATTTAGCACATATTTAGCAATTTACAAGACACATTTTTTAACAAATACCCAATTCATGTTTTTGTATAGTTGATGAATAGAACATCAAGAGTTAAAATAGGGTCTGTTTAAATTATCTTAGTCTGTTAAATTGAATTTATAAGAGGACTAGCTGTTTATTTCTAATTAAATAGATCATATTCTGAATGACAAATAGACTGATATAGTCAGTAAGTTCTGGGTACAACTTTGTTATTTCCCTTTTGTTCTGCAAAATTTGTTACAGCATAGAGTTTGCCTGAATAACAGACACATTAAATTACACTCTTACCACTATGTCAGATGACAAAAACACTCGAAGGGATTCTAGTTCGCAAAACTCCTTCAGTACAAGATTCAAGAGGTACCTGTCTGAGACAGCTTTCCTTGACTTGATTGCCCTGAAAACCCAATTACTGGATGGGAAACACTTCTATCCCAGAAAAAAATCGTGGAAGAAGTCATCCCCTTCTACAGAGCAACTGAATTCCACTGTTAATTCATTCCTACACCTCATTGATGAGATCCACTTGATTAGGTGCACAAAAAGTAGATAAACTTTAAAAAAACTCAGATATTTGGTTTTTTGAGCTAAAACCTGCTTTGCACTAGTAGGTACAAAGTAGTTTTTGTACTAAAATCTACTGTAAACTTTGTGTTTTCCTAATGAGTGTTAACTGTCTTGTACAGATATGAAAAACCTCTGCCTTGGAGAAGGAGGGACCAAGAAGAGTGAATGATGTTTCTTCATGTGGAATCATAGCTAAGACCTCTAAAATACCTTGGAAAGGATCACTTTAAAATCCATTCAGAAAAACAGAACTGGAAGATGCTCTAGAATTTTCTCTATTAATAAGCTTGGATTTAATCATCCCCTAATGAGTACTCTCACAAATTTAAAAAAAAAAAAAAAAAAAAAAAAAAAAAAAAAATTTGGGTTGAAAAAAGGGGGTTGCTAAAGAAGGGGGGGACCC
>VZTX01023925.1:527109-544880 GCA_013400915.1 Pardalotus punctatus | reverse complement strand
AGGGAGAGTGCGGGGCGGCAGCTGCCGGCCCCCTTGTGCGGAAAATCACCCATACAGGCAGGAGGATGTGCCCTCCAGGAACGTCCCCTTCCCAGACAAAAGCTCACTCACTAACGAGAAGAAAACAGCGCAGATCCGAAAAACCTTTCTGCAGTGGTAGCCGAGGAGCCCAGAGTTCCCCCCTGCTGCCTCTCCCGTAGCCGTGGTCGGAGTGCCTTCTCTGATGACCACACCTGCTCTCCCCTCCCCACGCCAAGCTAGCTCTGTCTCTTACAAAAGGAGTTAATAGTCCTTAAGTATCCAGCCACTCGTAACCTAACGCCAGGGTTGGGGAAAAATTCCACACCCCTCAACCTCCAACAACCTGTTTATGGAAATATTTTTAAATGGTAGGAGAATTTTGGAACTTTTTACACAAACTTTAATTTGGCTGTTGGTTTCTGTTATAATCAGATATTCAGACTGCTGGACCTCTGCACTGTAAATATTCCAATTAAAACAAAGGAGGAATCATGGTCATAAAATATAAAAATTTCCAGAAGAAACTTGAAAAAAACAAGAAGGGGAATAAAAATCCTGCAACACTTTTCCCCCCTTTTTTTCTGCTGGGAAAGATGAAGACTAAGATAATATTTTTATTAAATCATTTGAGCAAATCATTTCCTCTCTTTTCTCAGGAGAAAAAGGATAAGTTTTTAAATAAAAGGCTTTACAATTAAAATAAATTTCATTTAAAACTTGCCTGTACTGACCAAATAATGGTGAAAGTGGAAATGAGGGAGAATGTATTTATTCCAAACAGTGAAAAAATATATCATAGCAATACTGTCAGAAAAGAAAAGATATTTTACACACTGTGGTTCACCCCAAAGTACATTAGTAGGTGGGACTGGGGGCTGGGAAGAATTATATGTCTGATTCTTGTTATTTTGCCATGTATGTTGAATTTTCAGAAAAGCTGAAGCTAAGAATCCAGGGCATAGACCTATCTGTGATTTTTTTCCTGGCTCTACAACACAAATTCAAGGGAAGTTTGTGCTCTCCATAGTCTCAACAAACACACACAGCAGGGTACTGCTTTTGGAGAAACTGGTGAAACTGGTAACAGGGGAGAAACACGGCAAGTAGCACACCTGCAGCAAGGGGACAAAGTAAGAGACATGATGTAAAGAGCACAAAGAGCCAAGCATCAGGAGTGACTGAAAGAAGACTTTTCTGTACAACCAAGGGAATATGTGGAGTCTTTCCAAGCAAAGAAGTCAGAGGTTGCTGGGTGAGACCTGTAACACAGGGACATGGTGGGTAGACGTTACTTTTCCACCTGGCAGCCTGCATTTGCGCCTTGAAAAATTAACTTTTAAGTAATTCTCTTCTGTACTTGTAAAACTCTGTATGATACTCTGGATGCCTTTGGATATGCTCATTTCAAGGGAAAGTAGGCAAAGAACAAAGCACTGTGGTATTGAAGTGTTTCTCAACAGCAGCCATGCCACACCTGGAAAGCACAAAACTCACAACAGTGTAGAGCAAACAGTTATCATTACAGATTTTCATTGCTACTGTTATACTGAAGATCATGCCTTGATATTTATATATTCCTACATATTCATAAGCAACTCCTTTTAAAAGCACATGATGATTCATACTAACATTACCTCAGTGTTTACTATATATAATTATATCTATATTATGTGTGGCTATTTATGCATATATAAAATTATGCATATATATTTATATATAGCTTTATAAACTGAAATTCATATTTAGCAATAAAACACAGATTCACTAGTGCCCATATTTACCCTATATTCAGTGCATGGTGCCCTTTCGTATTGAGAATTTGTCTATTTGATACATGAGGATTAAAAACCTTACTGGAACAGAATCCTGTCTGATAAGTTTAAGAGGCTTCTCAAGATGTGGTTTGGAAACCACTGAAATGAAGGCTGTGAAGCAAGTCAGGCCAATTTAAAATAAAATGAAGTGCTTTGTCTATTTCATTTGCATTAGATATCTTTGTTGGTTTTGCTTATAAAGAGTCGTCGGGAACTATTATGTTATATGTTTATGTTATAAAGAGTCCCCTGGAATAATTATGTTCTAACAAGAACCAGTCCTCTTCATTCAATTCTATCGGGATTTAAACTCTAGAACTATATTTGTGGTTAAAGAAGAAAGTCAGAACCTCATATTCTTCAAGCAGAACCCTCAAGATCAGATTTAGGCCTTTGGCAATAAGGTTTGTTCTGGTTAGTAAATTATGTAAGTAGCTCAGCTTACTGCTTATTTCTAACATAGAAGAGGTTATCTAGTTAAGCAGAGCTATTACAGTTTCTTTTTTGTTGTGCAAAAATTTTAACCATCTGTGCAAGTCTGCTTGCACATGCAGGACATGATCTCATAGAAATATGTTTGAAATATTTTTTCCCCTTTTTGGTTCCTAAAGCTTTGAATTCAGAACTGTCAAATGGATTCTCTTTTTTTCTGAAAAGGAGAATTCAGAGAACTTTAAAACCATTTAGGCCCTGTTGACCTATGAACCCACTCTGAAGAAAGTGAAATTTTGATATGCAGTGAATAGTTTTTCACTGTTTACTTACATATCTCCCTATTTTTTTATGCTGGTTACCCATCACAGACCTAAGAAGATAGTATAAATTTGAGGCAAGCCATCTAGCAATAGGTCCATTCACAATTCCAAAGAAAAAGAGTATCCCTGTACTTGTAAGAACATTCGGTCCTCACATTTACTTCTGGACAAGAACAAAGACGAAGACAAAATAATTTCTTCTGAAATGTCAATGCAAAGTTGCAGAAATAAAATGTTTCATCAATAGACCATTGAAACTTAATAATGCTCTCAGCCATTATTTAGGGTTTTCTCCAAGGGCATCACTAAGCCTCATCATTCAGGCTGAGGAACTTTTTGAAAATGTTTCCCCTATTATTTTTTCATCTTAGAGAAGTGTCTATTGTCATTCGTAATAGTTTATTTCTACTACTCCACAAATCTTGGGACATAGGTGCAGCTTTCTGGATCTGATTGCTCATGTTTCTTTGAAGTTTCTTTGAAGGAACTGAAGTTAGACAAGTAGATTTCCTTCTTTTTGTGATGTACAAACAGCCAAGAGTTTGGCTACTTAGTCCATCAGACTCGCCTTGAGAAACCCAGTCTCCTGGGTGCTGATGGGGTCTGTCTGTCAGAGAAGGGGAAGAGCATCTTCAGGCATAGGCTTGCCAAGCTGATAAAGAGGGCTTTCAAATAAAGTTGCCTTGGGAGGGGAACCTCAATCCATCCCACTCCAACAGGTTGATGCCACATCCAGCAAGAGATGTCCGGAGCCTGGAAAAGGATTGGAGCAGGAGAGCACCTGAAGAGCAACACGAATGAATTCCTGCCACTCTAGCCACAAAGTAAGATTCATAAGCAGCCCAAACAAAACTCTTAAAGCCCAATTCAGTGCAAACACACACGGCATGGGGAATAATCAAGTGGAGTTAGAGACATGCATATGCCTGAGGGCTGTGATTTTGTTGGCACCACAGAGAAATGATGGGATGGCTTCTATGACTGGAATGTTGGAATGGATGGGTGTAGGCTCTTTACAAAGGACAGACAGAGGAGACGAGGTGAGAGTGTCACCCTCTCTGTCAATGACCAGCTGGAGTGTATGGAGCTACACCTGGGAATGGATGAGGAGCCAACTGAGAGCTTATTGGTCATGATTAAAGGGAGGACAGAGACAAATTACATTGTAATGGGGATTTGCTACCAGCCATCCAAACAGGAAAACCAAGAGGATGGGGCATTCTACAGATGGACTGGGGCGGCACTTGCCCTATGGTATAAGTCCTACAGGCTACACATATAACTGAGATAGCAAATGTGTTGGTGTGGCCTCACTTTGAGTGCTGTGTGCATTTTGAGCGCCATAATATAAAAAAGATATAATGCTATTAGAGAGCATCCAAAGGAGGGCCATGGGGATGGGGAAGGGCTTGGAGGGGGAGCTGTATGAGGAGCAGCTGAGGTCACATGGTTTGTTCAGCTTGGAGAAGAGGAGACTGAAGGGAGACCTCATTGCAGTTACAACCTCCTTGTGAAGGGAAGAGGAGGGGCAGATACTGATCTCTGCTCTGTGGTGACCAGTTACAGCACTGGAGGGAATGATCTGAATTTGTGTCAGGTGAGGTTTAGGTTGGATATTAGGAAAGGGCTCTTCACCCAGAGAGTGACTGCCCTGGAACAGCTCCCTAGGGAAGTGGTCACAGCACCAACCTGACAGAGTTCGAGAAGCATTTGGATAACAGTGTCAGGCACGTGGTGTGATTTTGAGGAATCCTGTGAAGGGCCAGAAGTTGGACTTGAGGACACCTGTGGATATGTTCTAACTCAGTATAGTCTATGATTCTTCAAAACAGTGCTCATAACTAAAACAAAACAAAACTAAACAAAAAAAATGTATTAAGGAACTACAGTGTCTACAGGAAATCATCTGAATTCAAAAACACAGAAACAGACAGAGAAGGGGACTTCAAGCAAGTGATTCAAGACTGTATTTTCAAATAAAGATGATAAAATTCAGTTTCATTAATGCATGCTTAGAGATTAATACCTCCATTGTTTTTAATACACATTTAAAGAGCTAAGTAATCTGATCACTCTCAATAGTCCTAATTAGCAGCTTCTCTCACTGCCATCCAGAATGGAAATAAACACAAATGCTTAACTGAAGCAAGTCTTAAAATACTGGCATTGTTTTTTCTACTTCTGCAGAAAAGCACTTTCAACTTCAACTTTTTAGGTATGTCTTTATCTTGAGCAATATATCATTATCCACAGCATTGTAGTGTTTGAGCACAGATGTAAATATTTTTATACAACGGAAATAGCTCAGGGGAGAAACAATGAATGAAATGTTTGCTGTGTGTTATTCATGCTAGCAAACTCCTTTGAGATCTTAGAGATTTGGACTCCTTTGAAGAGTGGTATGAAGCCTCATTTCCAGACTGTAGGTGACCATTCTTCTGTGATTGCAGATAGATTGGACCTGAACCCTGAAGAAGATCTGAACTGTGCACTGTCCACTATGACAAAGAGGATCCAGAGGTATTTGGACAGGATGTTAATTAGGGTTTACACTGATGCATGTAATTTCTGAGACTCAGCCCATCTCACTTGTGGCGTTCGCAGAGGATGTCCAAGTGGCAACAAAAGCATATGGACTTGGCAGCCACGCTCAGGCTCAAACTCTCATCCATTTAGATTAATCCTGCCTTCACTATATTGGAGTACAACCAGCAGACAAGAAATCTATAATGAAGACAGCTACAATGTGCACTGGTAACTGACCAGTATGTAGTCTGCTCTTCAGCAGATCCTGAGAGCTGGGCTAATGACAATATATGATTGATAATTACATCTGTTCTTTCTCTTCTGTCTGCCTGTTCAGCAGAAAGTGTCTTGGTTCTCTGTGAAGACAGGGAGAGCTTACTTTTTACATGCAGCCACACATGTTTTCAAAGGTATCATTTCTCCTACTGGAAGGGTATAACATTCTGATGAAGTCATTGACATACAACTTGAAATATGACACCATATGGAATCTGTTCTTTAGATTTCATGCACTTGTCACAAGAATGACTTGTGACTTTCTGTTAACTTCTGTCTTCAGACTTGTCAGTCTTAAAATAAAGTACCAACACAGTGGTTTCACTACTTGCAACTGATTTAAAATATCTCTATATTGCATCATTTGAATTACCTATTATAAAAAAAACCACAGTGCTGTTTGGTCAAGTATGTTCAAATCCTTCTGTGTTACAGTGTAAGACTGCAGGCTGATAGGCATTTATCACTTCAAAAGAATCTCTTGTAAGTCAGACTGAACACTGAGACCAGCCACCTAATTTATCATCAAGCACAATCAAAGATTGCAGTTCATCAAATACCAAGAGCAAAGCTGTTTTTCTATAGGTTTTTTCATAGCTCTCTTAAATTAAAAGAGGCTTCCTTCACTTTGATAATATGTAAATAATAAATAAAAGTGTCTGCTTATACTTTTCTTACTAGCTTCTGTAACAACCCTGTGGTGATGAAAACAGCTATCATCTGCTAACTTGTATAACTGGCATGGTTTTAAGAACTCTGAAACCCTCCTTCAAGGCATAGCTAAATGTCAACAGAAAGACATACTTCCCACCTACACAAGTAGGCTCATAAATTGTGATTGGAGAAATACTTGGAGTCTATTTGTTCTCATTGACAAGAAATTCACAGCCTTACTGCAAATAGATTAAAAAAAGAAACAAAAAATGTTTGAAATATTTAGCTACATAAAACAGGACTTAAACAAGAGGCTGTTATGTCCTCATCTATGGATGACTTTGCCGCCACCTGAAAACTTCTTAGATGTCATTAAAACCAGTTTGATTGTATTAGATGACCTCAAAGGCTGGAAGTTACATAGTTACCTAGTTATTCAATACATGTATAGAAGTATGATCCCACTAATAGGAGCTTGGTCACCCTTGAGGGCTCTTGAGGAGTCTCAGCTGCTCTTGATGGGCTGCCCTTGATCCTGTTGGTTATTTGGAGCATCTGTTCTTGAACCATCATGTTCCCAGCAATGCACAGCAGCCATTGCTACCATCTCTGCAAACTGAAAGACAGGAACCACTTGCTATGAAAAACATGGTGCTGCTGCTTTGTTTTCCATACTAATGGTCACCCACAACATGCAAATCAGGTTTTGCCACTCCAGAGGACTTCAAACCTGTGTCTTTCAGATGCCAAAGAAGCATTCTGCTTCTTACCTACTTAAACTTACAGGCAGTCAGGCTGGAAGGGAAAAACAGGACATGTTCTTTTTCCCTGGCCTCATGGAAGATACCAGATTGAGGAGAAAAGAAACCCTCTAGGCTACATAAAGAAAATAAACCAGCAACTAAGAAAATAGGCAAGAGACAGGTTTAATGTTTTATTGATTACTGTAAATTTTAAGCTATTAAACCCACCTTCTCTTGGAACAGACTTCTGAGCTCAGAAATCTAAAGGACAAAGGTTCTTTCCTCCATGTTGTTGCAGGAATTTCAAACAGGCTGCCTGAACACTCCATGCAGCCTTTTCTTGTTGCCAAGCCTAGAAATCCAAATGGTCCCTTTGACATGCGGTTGTTTCTGTTCCTGCACCATCCCACTTGCCAAAAATCCCCCCCAAAACCACACCCCCAATTTAAAAAATTTTGGAAAAAAGAAACAACCAACCAACCAACCATAAAAAACCAAACAAACAAAAAACCAAAACAAAAAACACACAAAACCCAGAAAAAACACACAATAGCTAAAAACCACTTCTCACTTACCCATCCAAATGTTGCTAATAGCCTCAAATGTGGGCATCTAATCCTTATCACTTAACAGTTTATTGAATCAGACCATAAATTACTTACTCAAGATCACACAGGAAGCCTGTACCAGTAACTGAACTCCTCTCTTCTCATACTTGGCCTAGTGGTTTACCTGATGCTGAATTTACTTACTAAAAGCAACAGCAGACAGTTCACTTACATTGCTGCATCTCTGCAAAACAGTGGTGGATCACATTAGATTTATATGCACAAGGAAGACAGCAACCGTCCTTGTACTGTATCACTAATATATGTGTCCATGAAGGAAGACTGCTCGAAGGGAAAAGAATATCCACTACATTCCCCAAGAACTGTGCTGAGAATCACAGTTGTCGTAGAGTTTGTGAAGAGGATTTTTGACTACAGTAACTGGAAAGAAATGATAAAGCTAGTTTCATGAGACAACTGATGTACTCTTACTGCTCTCCACACCTGCCAGATTGCTCTATCCTGATCTTCAAATTTAGTACTGTAAGCCAGAAAAGGTCATTTTTTCTAAAGCCTGAGTTCTTGAATAATGATGTAAGAATAAATGGCTGGCGAGAATGACGCAATGACAACGTTCCAGTAGCTAGAATAAACACAGATGAATGAAAGAGCCCCCACCTGAAATACTCCATATTGCAGTGTGAGAAAATTCTGTTTTTCATTTTAGCTAATTCCAAAAACCCATGTCTTCCTTGTATGATTCAACCAAAAAGTACTAAAAAAGGCAAAGAGGATTATGAGATAAATGGTTTTGAACTATGCTTAAAATTCTAAAATTTCATCCTTTTCAACACATGGCACAGGCATATTTGAGGAAAATCTAAGCTACATGAATGGAATTTTGCCTGTACTACTATAAAAGCACAAGTGAACTTGTTTCTATCTTCTCAGTTCTTAAGAAACTAAGTTTTGGTTGTGCGTTTGCATGCAAAATTTCCTGAAAGAATGTTTCATGGAAGAAGTTCTAAACTTTTCTACAGTGGCTGGGTGTAATACACTTCTTTTTGTACTACTTTTTGAGCCTTTCCATTCATATCCTATCATGCATTAGTAATTGAAATTCACAAATATTTTTTGTCACCAAATAAGTGCTGGACATTTTGACAAATAAATGACAATTATTTTATATTTTAGCATTACATCTCTTTCTCCTTTGGAGTATGAAGGCCCCTGCTTTTCTTTCAATATTCAGATGAGCATATCTCTTACTAAAGAATTAGGTGCACAGCACATGATGTGCACAGCACATCAGAGCAGCAAAGGAAAATTCCTGAGTAATTGCTCCAGTTGTTTTCCTTCCCACTTGCCTAACTCAAGCCTCTTCTACCAAAAAAGTGTTTTCATCAATCTTCAGAGGGTATTTGGCACAGAAAGGTTGTGCTAAAAATGTTTGATTTTAGAAACCTTGTCTTTAGTCTTACATGGAAGTTGCTTTGTGTGTTATTACTCACATATACATGCCCAAGAATAGCATTTAATTTTAGCATGTAATAAGAAAATAAACCTCCTGTTTACTTTTGTTCACCACTAATTAGATATAATACTTTCCTCAACATTTGGCAAATCATAATTGCATAAACTTAAGGAAATTGAGAGAATGTTCATAAGGAGGCAAATACACAATTCAGGGAGAGTTTTTCCTCTGTCAGGTACATAAATTCCATCCATCTACACACCCAAACCAACTCCTCTCAAAATCAATGGAAAGACTCCCTTTGGCCTCAGTGGCTTTTGGATAAGATCCAGCCTATTCCCATTAAAGTCAGCTCAGGACTTGAGCTAGATCATGATGTAACTGAATTAATTAGCATTAAATTATGAGAAACTACTCTCCATTACTACAAATTACTTGTAAAATGGCCAAGCTTTACTAGCATTAATGATTTCAGCAGTGTTAGATGAAAGTTTCTTTCCATGAATATTACTAATTGCAACTTTAGGGCTAAGTCTGGGCTTTCAGATTCACATTCCCATTTTACATTAACAAGTATACAAAAGCGTGTGTGCCACCTCATTGTGGTGGCTACCAGCAGCTTGGGATGGGCAGAATCAAATCCCTCACTGTGACTCTTCTCCTGGACTATGATTTATTGTTGGGCCATCATGAAGTTGCCATTTCTTAGGAATTTTGCACAGCCTGAAAGTCCTGTGCTGTGAACTTCCAGTCTCTTTGGATTTGGTGCTCTGATTTAATATATATAAGAGAGTTTCAAGCTGGGAATTTGATGCTAGGTCTGTACTTCTGGCTCAATCCAAGCTGTCTACATTTGGAAACATATTTGATTTTGGAACACAATTTTCTAGAATGGAATGTCAAGAAAATACATAATCAAGAGGGCATCATAGATAACAAGCTACAAAAACCTGTTTGTCACCCTCCTCCCACAATGGCAAAGAGCCTTCTACAGCTGCTAATTAGAAAATTAGAACACCACAAATAGATTATATTTTACTGGCAGCATAACATCTTCCCCCCAGTGTTTTGAAGTACTTTTTGAATTGTTTGCTGTCAGCAAAACAAGAGCGCTACCTGCGATCCTACAGACAACAAAGCCCGGCAGCAGGATTTCAGTCAGGTGATGTCACCCAGGTAAAATTGTACTGACAAGCTTTTAATTAAAGTTTTCCCACACATCTTTCTGCTGGTCCCCAGGAGCTATTATTCATTATGAGCCGACTGTCAGCCAATTGTGAGTCGGGAGGGAAGTGTTTTATTTTCAAAGCCTTTGCTGACAGCTAGAGAACACTTTGTTATACAATCTGTTTACTTTTTTCACACACACAATCTTGCTAAAGGGGAAATGGTCATGCAGTAGTGTTTACAGTTTATGGCAATAATTAAATGCATCTGGCAGAGCAGTAGCTGAAAGGAGGTCGGTGTGGGTGTGGGTGAAAAGCCATAAAATTCCTCCTATAAACAGTTACCTTCACCTTGCAGAGCCTCTAGCATTTTAAGACAAAGTTTCTTTGGGAAAGGGCAGGTCTAAACAGGTGCACATATTCTGAAGTGGAAATAATGGATTTAGCCATGTCGTACTTGATGCTAGGAAACACTGTCCAGGAATTACAGTAACACTGTTATTGTCAATGATTAGAACACTTTGAAGTGGTTATAAAACAGCTGCTTGTCCTTTATGATGCTAAATCCCAAAGTGCTTACCTCTGGAAGAAGAAATGTACAATGAAAAACAACTTGCCACTAGATGAAGTCAGAAGGCAGTGTGGAGTCCTACTTCACCAAAGGAACAATATTTGATGCTTAATACCTAAAGAAACAGTTCTTTCAAAATTTTTAGTACCTTACAATAAATTTTTTATCAGTTCATTGGTGATGAAAAATATTTATTTGAAGTTATGAAAAATTTTTAAATCATAGTAAAGTGTTATAAGAAATAATCATTGCACCACCTAAAGTATTTAATACTTGTGTTTATTAAGAATAATATGACATCAACAACCATGCTTAAAATGTTAGTAGATTAATTAAAGCCAGTGTAATACTCACATAAAGAGCTAAAAAAGGAATTGCTGGCCTCTCACAGCCGGACTGTTGGCAATTCTGTGGAAATTGGTTCCATTACAAAGCAAAGAGAACAAATTAATTGGTCAAAATTTAAATACGATCTTTTACTGATGTTATTATAAATTACTATGTAAATTATTGAATGGATACACAGTGCCCATTGTTAATGAATGAAAATCTTTAATTGCTGTTAAATGTCTTTTTAAAACTATATTCTTAGAAAATAATTTTCTTAGATGCAAAAAAATTAAGGAAATTAACAAATGGGTCCTTTGAAATGGACTGGTCGTGGTTATCAATATTAAACAGTGGGCCTTAGTTGTCTCTGGACAAGGATGGGAGGTGGTTGCTGTAGACAATGCAGTATGACCACTTTAAGTGCCTTTTCTCTTTGGATACCATAAAATATCTTTAGTTCACCAACATATGAACACATCAGTGCAGATTTCATTAATGAAATGAAAAATTTTGATTGCAAATTTCACTCATAGGTTTCAGTTAGTAGATTCTGCTTTCTCACTATTCATGTATTTTCTTTTCTAACAAAAAAAATTATTCTTTTTGAAATTTACTGAATGGTAGGAGCAAGATTTTTTTTGTCACAGACTGCAAATAAATTCTGAGATACTGCACAGTTACATTCAAATTAACATATTTGTGATCATACTGTTTTCATCTTCCCAAGCTTAACAAAATCAACATACTAAGCAGTCAGTAAGCAGTTTATATTAATCTTTAAGATCAATGTTATAAGGGAGTATTATTATTTTAGGTAAAGTGTTATAAGCACTAACAGCAAGATTTATTAGAGATTTCAGAAATCAAAGCATAGAGATTAGGTGATTTTGCCTGAGATTTATAGGGTAGAAAAGTGAGGAAGCTTTTGCTTCAAGGTTCAAAGCTGCCCATGCATTTTAGTCAGTGACTATGGCATCCAAAGTGCATGGAGTAAAATCCTACACTTCTAATTCATAAAGGGAAAAGGCCTCATCAGCCAGTATGGCCGTTTCACTCTCTTCTCTCCCACATGCCTTCTAGGCCAGAGAGGTCAAGGGAACTGCAAGACAAAGTAGCCAAATACCTTCAGACAGAGCAGGTACTTCAATCCAGCAGGGATCATTCCTTCAGGCACAGTGCTGTGCTAATGTGATTGCACATCTTCCTGCTGGAGCTAGTCCACATCTAAGTGATCTGAAGTGATAGGAAGCAACTGTCTGCAACTGGCTTCCCAGCTCCCTCCCTTCCTTTGTGATCCTGTACTCAGGGCTCTCATCTAACAAATGAAAGGTGAGCCATAACACTGGCTCGTCAACTTTTGCGTGCAAAAAGAAACTATCAGTCAAAAACAACTGTAAAAGATGACTTGGAGAGATGCTTGCAAACTGATATATTATGTAGTCACCAGGAAGTTGGAGAGAATTCATTTTATGAAAACAGGATTTTCAAATAAACCTAATATGGATTCTTTAGAAAAAAATCAGATCTCTCTGCTAAGGTGTGATCTTACTATATGAACACATGTGAAAGGATTTCTATCAGGACTGAACACCATCTAACCTGGTTTTTAACAGTTTGCTGAAAGGATTTTTTTTTCTCAGTGCAAACTGATATTATCATCAAAGTTCTGAAAGGAAGTTAAATATGAGGGTAGTGCAAAAAGAGATGGACTTACATAAATTCTAAAGACTAGTCAGTTGTGCAATACCATTGTATTTTAGGTTAAGACATGTAATAGGCATTTTCCCTTGAAACATTACTGGATTTTAATAATAAGCATGAACCACCCTTCTTCTTGCAGAATACAACCATCATTTAAATATTCTTCAAGTTGCCTACCATCATCCACATTTTCTTCTTCTTCCAGATCCTGGCCCTTATTTCCTAAACTGTGTTTAAGTTGGGAAAAGAAACTTCAAAAAACCCTAGACATATTTTGTTGAATATTTTTCACGTATTACAAACACTTACAAAAAGATATCTCCTAGACTCCTGTCCAAAATGGTCTGTTTAGAGGGTAAAACAGATCTGCATCTAAAAAAAACTACTATCCACAAGACAGCCAAACAACTTTGACAGTTTTGCCTACCTTCTCCAGTCTCATCTCTTACCTTTCATTTCCAGATAAGATCTGAATAGCCACCTGAGAAACCAATCATGCTTCTTTTTTCAATGTGATGTCCCCTCTGACTATGTAACTTATATCTGGCCTAATAAAGGAGAACTACTTATATCTTGAGTATACCCAAATCATACTTGAAATGTTGTAATATTTAGCTGCTCAAAAATAGTGATTTTGTCAGTTAGTATATCAAGTGATTACTGCTGTGTCAAATAAAGTTACTTAGCATGACAGAGATCATAGCTGGGCAACGAACTACAGCTTGGCTTTTTGCCATCTTTTGGACCTCTATTTGTTGTCTAAGAAAGTAAATAATAACACTTATCTTTTCCTATCTGTGTCTTCCTTGACAAAAAAAAATTCATTTCAATACACTTCCTATTCATTTCTTGCCTTTCTTATGGACTGGCATATCCTCTTCCTTCTGTAAGAAGTTTTAACTGATTTGGATTTACCAAGAAGCTTCTTTTAACTTTTGAAATGAGATTTCTGAAAAGGTCCCTTTAGAAACTGACAGTGCCCTGGAGGGCTCTTGGTCCAGGCAGCTGAGAAAGCTCACGAAGATATTGTAAAATCTTACCTTTGAACAATTCTTCCTTTCTCACCTTCAGCCAGGTTATTTCCCTGATAAGCTGCACATTAGACTGACAGCTATCTTACCTTTCTTTCTTTCCCTTTTGGGTTTTTTTCCTCTGTTTATATTTTCTGTGAATTGATGCATCTCCAAACACTCCCGTTATATTTCATTTTGCATTAGTCAGTATAGGAAATTGTTCTTGTTGTGGTCTCTCACTCACATTTCTCTCTTCAGGTGCTACAATAGGAATTTGTCTTCATTTCCAACTTGTTACAGAGAAATACCTGTTTTAAGCTCTTGTGTGCATATGTGTTGAGGTTTTTTATAGCAGAGAAGAAAGATACAGCAGGTGTATTTCAGTAGCAAGCACCATTTTTGTCCTTCTTCCTTTACTGCTTTTATAACACTATGAATGAAATAAGGAATAAGAAGCAAGCTGCATGAGGAAACCCACAGAGAATCATGTTGACAGCCTGAAGAGGTGCACTGTAACTCACTGTTCATGACTGCCCACATGTGCTGGAGCTGTGAGTTCCCTCCTGGTTCTTGTCTCTGCAATGCAATGAGAAAGGGAGTTAGTTCCACAGATAGTATTGTTCTTGCACTCATCAGTGTGGGTCTCCCTATCATCAGTTCCCCATAAAGCAGATTTTGTGCTGAGTCCTCAGTGTTCCTGCACCTCCTCCTCTTTGTGTTAGCAGTGTGAATGGAAAGCAAAATCAGCACAAATATCAGGCTCACTCAACAAGCAGCTGACACATGGAATCTTATGGCAAGCCAGATTTCACATGGCTCAGCCTCTTCCCTTGAACACAGAATAAACAGAAACCTCACACCTGAGTTACCACACCCATTTGCCTGGTGTCTGTGAGGGACAGTGGCCTTCGAGCCATAGGCTTCTGTACAACCAGGGTCTGGAAGGAAAGGAACTGGTGGAAAAATTAGGATAGTAATGCCTTGTCAGACTAAAGATCCCTGTAACCTTATCTCTGACAATACCTGTCAGAAGACACCCCTGGAGCAGTTAGGGAACAAGAAAATCTCATGTTGATGTATCTGTTGAAAGATCTGCATCTCTCAGTAGCAACTCAAACCCCTGAGCTGGAAACAGTGTTTTCATATTTATAAATTTTTCTTTCATTATTTTTTCCAATCACTTTTTATCTCAGTTAAATTTCTAACATTAAAAACTTCCTTTTGTCAGAGAATTCCACAACAAAGAACACATTATATTAATATAATATAATGCATTCCATATTTAGGACTTACCAATGACTTGCTTCATTTAAAGACTTTAATACTATTACAGCAGAAAAAATTGTGCTAAGTATTCTTCTTGCCTTCCCATCATGAATATACAGACCTGTGTCACATCTCTCCTATGACATCTCCTTTACAAAAAGTCCCAGTCATATGAGATATTTACTTGCATGGAAACCATTCCATACCCCTGATTCTCCCTGCTTTGACTCTGACGGATCCTGTGCTCTTTTCAAAGTTGAGCTATCTGTTCTACATTTGATATTCATGAGGCAGATGGAGGATTTAAGCAGAACATTAGCATCTTCCATTTTGAGTAGTATTTGTCATCATATTTCATAATATTTTACTTCGGTTTTTAGCTAGCATTGAACATAGTTTTCATTGGACTACAAAATGAGGAGTGTTCCCTAGTACATATCACCTCAAATACATCTGTCTCAAACGTTATTTACCGTTTGATCTGTGCCTCTTGCCTCATCATGATGTCCCTCTGCAGTACTTTGCAGATATCTCTTATTTTTAGAACCTTGATTAACTTATTAAAGCCTGTGATTTCTTTTCACCTTATTACTCATTTTCTTCTCAAATCATTCACTGGGAAGATAAACAGCATATATATCATATAATCACGGAATCACAGAATGGCCTGGGTTGGAAGGGTCCATAAAGATCAACGAGTTCCAAGCCCCCTGCTGAGGGCAGGGACACCTTCCACTAAATCCATGTAAGACTTCATTAGTGATCTCCTTCCACTGTAAAAATTTATTTCTACATGATTTTTTGCCTACCAATTTTTTCTCCATACAAGAAGATTTTCTCTTATCTCATGACAAGTCAGTTCAAGATTTTTTGGAGAAGAAACTCCAAACATAAATATTTTTGGAAAACTAAGTGGCTACATCAATTGACTTTTCTTACTTACATACTTGTTGACTTCTTCAAAGAAGTCACAGATCACTAATTGATTGGAATTCTTATAACAACTCAATGATTCTTTCCTATTATATTTTGACAATTAATTTCTAATATGTCATATTTCTTTTTCTGTTTATTCTTAAAGTATTTTTTCATGTTTTATCTAATCTTTTACTGTAGTTTTTACAGTACACATTTTTCTGAGTACACATATACCTTAGAGATTTTAATTAGTTCCTGAATGATCTAAAAAACTGCATCTTCAGTCTGTTTTACAAGGGAAATTGTATGCTACAGTTAATATTTCAGATATTTCATCCAAAGGAACCTATGGAATCTGAGAGGAAGAGTTTTTTAAATTTTTTTAAGTTCAATTTACTGTTTTGTTCCTTAACTCTGTCTATTTATGTCTTAATTTTGAGACAGATATAATGAGTTTCACCTATAAATAAGAATCATTCAGTTTGAAACTTTCAAAAATTTAGTTATGAAAAAAAGATTAAAATTTCTTTTACTATAAAATCATCTTTTCTGAAGTCCTTTCAGATCTCCTGGCAAGCGTCTTGCTCCAGAAAAATTGTTAGTACCTCTTATGCCTTTTCTAAATTGTTTCTTAAACTCTTTCTTGACTTTTATTTTATGTTCAGATCAATAGTTATCATAAAGTTCTCTTTTGTTTTCTCCCTTTGTATAAGATATCAAGCTTTGGTTCTTGTGAGGAGGTAGAGCAGCCTTTGCAAACACAGAGAGATGTAAATTCTTGGATACTCCTCAGATGAGATGAGAACTGTGGATTTCTTAATGTCTTTTGAGAGCGGTGGCTTAAACATGAAAGATACCAGTGAACAAGTTTGGCATGACATCTGTACTTCATAAGTCTGGAAAGTGGAAGCATATATAAAAATGCTTCTGTATATAAGAAATAATATATCTTGAACAGAGAATAGTAATATTCAAACCTCCAAATTTAAGCCAACTGACATTTGTTTCTACACATACAGCCTCTGTCTCATCAAACATTTAACTTAAACTTTGCTGACGTACACAACTGCATATACCAGTAGATTTAAGCCACTGACAGAAAACAGGCTGCATGCTGTGTTCATAGGTTTTCTGCTTTCCAGATTATATACATGCTTAAAACAAGTAGAAGCTCCGTAGTTTGCGTATAATAGTCCAAAGGACTGTTTCACAGAGTTAAATCCACTTTCTTCTAAAATACCGAGTTCCTGGGATTGTTCATGCTGCTGGGAAGGAACCATGAAACTCAGTGAATATATGAGTGGCTTATTTTTGAAAACTATTCTAAGCAAATCCTAAACCTCAATGTAGAAGTTGTGGTCATTCTACATTCACTCAACGTCAAAGGTCATTTTTGAGAAGGTTGGGAACTCCTTAGCTAAAGTACCCTGGGTTTAGCTGTCGAGGTTTGACCCTGGTCAAATGCCAGGCACCTATGACGTCTGCTCTCTATGCTTTCTCCTGCTGCATTTATGCAGAGGAGAGGAATCAAACTAACACAAACACACTGGACTCATGAGTTGAGATGAGTCAGTGGTGAGGAGGGGACTCACAAAAACATGAGCAAACAGGTGAGAGACTTAAGTTGCAAAGTGATTCATTAACCTAACAGAGTCAGAGGATAAATGAGAGGTAAAAATAAGCTCTTAAGACACCATTTCTTCACTCACCCTCCTTCCCTCTTAAGACACTGTTCCTCAGCTCACCCCCTCCCCTCCTTCAAACAACCAACAGCTCCGGGTGGAGGGCAGGGTATGGGGCTTTTCTTAGTCAGTCCATCACCACATTCTTCTGCTACAAATACTGTTTCTTTGCTTACCCCTCTCCCTCTTAAGGCACCATTTCTCAGCTCACCCCCCTCCCTCTTTCACTCAACCAACAGCTCTGGGTGGGGGCAGGGTATGGGGGTTTCCCTTTGGTCAGGGTCAGTCCACCAGGGAGAAGAGTCCTCTACTC
>VZTX01023925.1:488493-527093 GCA_013400915.1 Pardalotus punctatus | reverse complement strand
GGCACCTCCCCATGGGCTGTGGGTGGATCTCTGCACCCCCGTGGACTCCATGGGCTGCAGGGGGACCACCTGCTCCCCCCATGGTCTTCACCACGGCCGGCAGAGTGTTTTCAGCTCCGGCACCTGGAGCACCTCCTCCCCCACCTTCTCCACTGACCTTGGTGTTTCCATGTTGTTTTCCCTCACATATTTTTACCTCCTCCTCCTCCTCTGGCTAAAAAGAAGTGTGTGCACCCATTGTTTTGATTTCTTCTTAAATATGTTTTCACAGAGGCGTAACTAACAGTTCTACTTGGCCCAGGTTTGGCCAGCAGCATGTCCATCATCTTCAGAGCCATCAGAGAGTGGCTCTGCTGGATGGTGACAAACTTCCAGAACCTTCATACAGGACACACAGGAGCCATCTTTGTGCCCCTCCCTACCCACTAGCAAAAACTGGGCCAAGTAAAACCACCACATTAACCTAACAAAGTAATTTTACAGAACAAACTCATCAGGTATTTTTATTTTACAAAAAAAAACAAAGACCCAAAACACCTTAAAATAAAACATACGTTGAGATTACTTGAAATACTTAATCCACAAATGATATTTTTGTAGTCCCTAGATAGACACACCAACAAACAAGTAAACACAGAATCTCTTCCATCCCAACTAGAAAAGGGAAAAATTATTTTTCTGCTCCATATAGAGTGGTTTGTTTCTGCCATCTGTCCAGACAAACTATTAAGGAAAACCTGAAGTGAATTGAGGGTGTTTAACACTAAAACATTCTTGAGACTCAGCTCTGTGCAAGGAGCACATTTTAGTTTCCCAGGAAAGTTCTCTCTTCCAACTAACGTTTAGATTTACTTCATATAATTAAGTTCATATCAAAAGTATAAAAATCACCAAAATTAATGCTCATATGGTGTTTTATTATTTAAAAGTCAGTTTGGTTGACATTCTGCTCCATACAGAATAACACACTGAAATAACAAGTGCACCAGTCAGTGAAATGTTTTATGGAGAACAAATTATAAGTACTTTGTTTCATTGGAGAATTGCCATAATCGTGATAGTTATACTATAAATTATGGGTAAGGAGACAAGACAGTGCATTAGATTAATACTTTGCCTTTTAAATCTATTAATATACTATTTTTGGAACATTGATTTTAAATCCACTGCACAGCAAGGTGGCTGAAAATCAGTCCACCCTAACAGCTTCAAAGTGAAACGTTAAGTCTCTGATACTGAACAGAAGCGGTTATCTCAGAACACATCCAACATTGGTCCTCTTTCAGCATTCTCACCAAAACACATACCTTCATTACACAGAGGAATATTTTCATACTAGGCTGGTGATAATATGATTGAAATACACACTAAAGCAGTCCAGGATGAGTGCACTACAAGCTCACTGTCAAAGAAGATTTAATGTCTGTTAGTCAAGTACAAAAAGCTAGGAAAACATTTTTACTACTGATGCGGGTATGAAAAATGCAGAAAGTAAGTTCTAAAAGCATTGCCTTTTCTTTTTTCCTAAATTTTTACAGTGAATAAAAGAATGATAAAATCAGAAAGAAGCTAGATAAACTGTTTTACAACATTATTACAGTGTTAGAAACACTATAGTAACTTTGTTTTAAAGCATTTTTTCAAATATGCAAAATAGTCTACCTGATGCTGTGGTTTTTTTTCTCTCGGTAATAAGTGTGAGTTAAGACAAATAACAGCTTTAGTACTTTTCCCGCTGGTGAATTCCTAATTAAATAGTTCATTAGTAGATTATCTAACATTCATTTAATGAGGCCCTCCAGATGTTGTGTCTTAAGTGAAGCAAAGGAAAACAGCTGAATGCTGAAAGCACAACATAATTGGATATGGTCAAGTTGGAAAAGACTGAATTCTCATGTTACCGTTAATATAATAATGTATGATTTTTTTCTAGAAATTGTCAATGAGTGATGACCTAGAGAAAATCTTTTAACTATCTCGTTATAATTTTAAATATACTTGGCTGCATTTTCTTAATTTCTATTTAACATTAGTCTTCTCCCCACTACTTATATGCAGCTGTCTCTAACACTTAAAAATTACAGCTTGCAGTTTTCTGTTTTTTTTATGACACTTCCATTTTTATGAAGAAGTTTTTTTCTATTTGTTCCTGCTAGGAAACCATGTCCAGTATAGAATCATATTTTCTTTCCTTAATTGTTACACAGAAAAAATCATCTGAAATTATTCTATACAGGGTTTCTTGTGGGATAATAATTGACCAGAAAAAAAAGATTTAATATTTAAGTAGAACAGAATTTTCACACAGGATAGGAAACTGAATACCCAAAAGTAGTCTTATATAAGCATATATGCCTACATAAGCATGAGAAGCTTTTAAAATAAAATATAACAATTTTTTTTTTTTTCCCCAGAAAATACATTAAACCTTATTGGAGAAGTATCACATTTTCTTCTACACAAGCATGGTGACAATTCCTTTGCCTTTTCAGTTATTATTAGAATTATTCAATTCTTATCAGAATGGTAAAATTAGTCATGCGACACTTTTTTGCAGAATTTAACAACAGAATGTAAATATAGGAAGATAAAGATATTTTCTGTGAACATCCAAAAATTTTCAAGGCAATTATGTAACCAGGGGATAAAAGAGGTTATGGCATGGATAAATACTATATTGCTGTACTGGAAACAGAGGGCAGGAAGAGATGGTAAATTTTTATGATGGAAGGAGGTTTTTTGATGCAATGATGAATGGTCAGCCCTAGGGTTCATGCTTTTCATGTCCCTGTAGGAAGGATTTTCAGGTGATACATTTTCTGATGACACTACTAAGGATAGTAAAATCATGACGAACTCTTAAGAACATCAAAAGAATCTCATGTGATACAGGACCTTGGCAAATAATCAATAACAATAACAATAACAATAATTTATTTTGAAAAATCTGGACTGATGCCTATGGTAAAAGAAATCCTACCTCTCCATTTAAAGGTGTGATCCCTGAGCTGACCACTGTCACTAAAGTATGAGATTTTGAGGTTATAATGGAAAATTCTGTGAAAACATCAACTTGCTTCACTCTGGCAGTCAAAAAAATCAAATCAACCATTAGGAATTAGAAGGAAAAAAGTACTTTACTATGCCATTCAGTAAACACATATCTGATCCACATCTTGAATGGCAAAAGGTCCCTCCTTTTGGTGCCTCCTTCTCATGGAGGACATCATGGCATTGGGAAAAGTTCCAAGCAGGGCAAGAAGATCCAAGAATATGGATCACTAAGGAAGTAATTCTGTTTTTTTAACTTAGAAAATAAAAAAACTATAGCAGGGTATGATAAAATCATGTTTGGGATGGGAAGAGTCAACAGGAGAGGCTAATTGCTGTCATTTGAAGAGAAATAACCAAGAGCTAAAAAGAGGAAGATTTAAAGAGAAGACAATCTTTCCGAAAGCAATGAAGTTAAGAGTGGGCTGCCTTGTGGCAAAGTTATATAAATACAAGGAAGCTATTAAATACACAGGAATTACAATTGAGTAAGGAACTCTCAGATGATTGGATGAAGGTGAAACACCCTTTCTTTTCCTTTTGGAAGAGATTTCTTCCTTTTACAAGAACACAAAATAATAAAGTTTATTAAAAAACTCCTTTGAGATTATTTTCCTTGTTTCTTTTCTATAATTCTGCTTTTTTCCTCTTTTTCCTTCAAATTTCATGAAGATACAGATTACATTGTATATTTTTATTATTCTGTTGCCTATCAACAATTGTTCCAGTCTTAAGAAAGTTCCACTGTGGTAAACAGGAAAAACAATATAGGAAAATAAATAATTCCATGCTTTTGATTTTTTATATTTGTTGCCAAAATAGGATAATAATGAAGTAGAAATACAAACGTACATTTTTGGTAGTACAATTTTCCAAAGAAACACAATAAGAGTGGAAATTCTAAATAAAATAAGAACATGTTAATTTTCAACTTCCCATAAAAATGTTCAAGTGCAATAAAAGTGATGTTTTCTCATGGAAATTTTTTAAATAAATTAATTATGACTGCACTTCTCTAATTATAGTGAACACTTGAATAAAGCTTAGCTCAAAGTGGTAGTTGTGCAGAAAAAATACGTTAGAGATGCAACAAATTCAAACTGCCATTTGATTTTTTTTTTAAATAACTGCGAGTATTTTTCTTAGAATGTTGGTTAATACCAGTATGGATGATTTCCATCAATAAATAACAGAATAGTCTGTTTGAACAATGAGGATGGAGGAGGTATTTGAGAGTTACTATGCGGAAGATACTTAACCAAGCTTTTACAAATATGATTTTGCAACAATGACTGAAATTAAGCTCCAGGACTCCTAGGAAACTGATCAATCAGGCTAAGTGGGACTCTGCTCTTAAAGGAAATGTATGAATTGAGGTGAAATTATTTATAATTCAGACTAACTATGGTCAAAGTCTGAATGCACAGCAATCCAGTGTGTCTTTGAAAACTGCATAGAAAAACTCAATGGATATCAAGGTGTTTACTTGGTCTTGGCCAATGGCTTGGAAATGTGCTCTTCAGGCAAGTACAAGTATTCCCAGGGCAAAGATCCTTTACAAAACCACAACTCAGCTTGAGGCCAGTTGTTTTTTTTCCTATAAGGATAGTCACTTAGAGGTGTTGAGAGGTTCTGATACAGCTGTCTGGGCTTCTTTGAAATAAAATATTCTTTGAGCAATTTTCCCCCTGTATCAGAGTTTGCAAAAATACATCATGTTTTCTTCATTTGACATTGCCATGAGTCATTTGAGATAATAACTTGGTGAAATATGAAAAAGTGACAGAAAATTCCTGTGCTAGATGTCAGTAATATAAATTAGACTTATTTGTACTTTCACAAATTACTTACTTATGCCATTTTAAATGGCACACTTCTAAAGTATAAGTAAATACTAATGAACTGCTCCAAGGAATATGCTTATTAGAAATGCTTTGTTTGCACAGAAATGTAGTAATGACCAACACTGAGCTTTAGTCAAATCTCATGCCATCCTTCAGAAAACCCCATGGGAAAAGCTAAGGTCTTCAGTGTGACTCAAACACTAATACCTGCAGGTAGGCCAAGTAAAAAAGCAAATCCAGCGTAAAAAGCCATGGACAGAGACTGCTGTTCTACCCTGCTTCCCATAGGTCAAACCCAGAGTCTTACACTGCACTTTGCGTCAGGGGCACGGATGAGCTGATGGTGAAGCACCAGTCTCTCAAAACACATTTAATACAAGATTCAAAACCATCACACAAAATCCTGTGGAGATTGCATCTCGGTATGACAAAGGGATGGATTACTGTGTCAGGGTTTGTATCTGAGAGAGAGAGACACAACCTTCTGAGAAAGCACAAAGACCCAAAAGAAACCTTTGGAAATTGAATTAGTCTGCTTATTTGACCTGTGAAGGAGCGGGCCTTTTCTACATGACAAAACACACTCAAGTTTAGTAGGAAATGTTTATTTTAATTATTCTATATGCAAATTTTCTGCAGCATGTACTATGAAAGTAATGAGGTTGTTATTAAAGTTGCTTATCATAGCTCTCTGTTATTAAATAATTTTACTACTTTGGTGTAGATCACAAACCAGCAAATAGTAGAATGCAGTTAAAATATTACAGATCTCCTAAAGACTAAATATTGTGCGAAGGGTACAGTAGCCTTTTTTCCAGCAACCTGATTGTACAGGTATATACAAGGTATATACATTATATACAGATATATATATTATACAAGTATGTTGTGCAACAAATCACCAGCAGGAAGGGATACTTGGAACAGAACAAACTAATTTTTTGTTAGTAATTTCTTTTTAAAAGACTGAGTAGTGTACTGGAATCACATTTTATGAAAGTGTGCACTAAGTAAATTCCTGTTTAAAATTTTGTGGTTTAGTTTGACCGCGATATTTGATGGGAACACACAGTTGAGTTACTTGTAAAAAAAAAAAGAAAAAAAACCCAGAAAATAACACAGGAGAAAAACCTCTTTCAGATTCATAGGACTATTTTATTTGGTACCTATGAGGGACATGAGCTGACTTTAATACATTTTAAAGAAAAACACCAAGAACAAATACTAAAGAAAAACAAGAAGATGACATTGAAAGTCTTACATTAACTGTGAAAGAATCTAAGCCTTTTAGTGAAAATTAAAAATTTCTCTTATGAACCAAATAGTTTCTTTGTGAGAACAAAAAAAAAAAGGCAAATGTCAGGAAATGGGACATTTCTTGCTTTGGTTTGCAAACCATAGATTGCCTATAAAAACTTGGCAAGCACCAGAGGCTCTTCATATGAAAAATTGCTGAAAATAATGGCAGCAAACATTAAGCATATTTTGTCGGCCAGTCACGTGGGCTGGACCAGCTAACCACCAGGGACGATCAGCATCTCATTGGCAGTGTCTGCTAGTGTCCCTGAGCGCCAGGTTCACTGCAGTCGGGGACAGTCTCCCCCAGCCGCGAGCTGCGATTCCCTACAACGGCAGCCACGCTGTCCCCAAAAGCCGGAGTGCTGCAAAGAGAGTGTTCCCTCGCCCGGACCCCAATCAGACACGCGGTCACTCGGTGGTCAGGTGCTTGGGGTTAAGGGCGAGAGAACCCTGACTCAGTCGGCACCAGAATTTATTCTGAGGGTCACAACCAATCCCGGAACGGCACGGGGGAGGAACCAGGGAGGGACAAGGGACAGGGACCAATCAGGACGGAGGAAGGGAGGAAAGAGGGAGATATGAAATACCATTATGAACTGAGGGACAGGGGGAGCTCGACCCCTCTCTGGGCTTGAACCACTGCTACAATATTTCTCTTTGAAAGTATACATTTGGCTTTTCATTATACTTTAGTACCATAACCTTTAACCTTCCATCAGTTGCAAGATCCTAGCAGGATTTTAAAATTTATCTTCACAGCTAGAAGTTTTAGAAGTTTTTTGGTAAAATTCAAGCACCCATATAAGACCAAAAGGTCTAATAAAATTATGAGTTGTATTTACACATTTTTTATTTGTTGATTTAAACACAATGGATGGTTCCATTAGGACAAATGAAAACCACCATTTTAGAACAGATAAAATTCAAACTGCCAAAGACAAGATAGAATTAAACATCCTCACAAACCCCCGGCATATACACACATCCGTGATGACCTCTAGACTCAGCTCCCATACATTGCCTTTGGAAATCTCCAGAAGCACTGCTCTGCCTCCTTCAGCAGGCTTTTCTTGTGCCTCCTGCAAGGCCTTGCTCTCTGTGTGCTCCCTGCTCTTCCCAGTTGTGGACAAACTCCTTGCTGTCCTCCAAATTCTCAGTTGCTCAGCTGGTGAAGTTGTCCTACTCAAAATTCTCCTGTAAAGGTGCAGCTCCCAGCCCCAGTCAGTTCCTTTTGAAGGAAATGTGCCACAGAAAGATCCACAAGTAAAGAAAATAGTATCAGTCATAAAAGATCCATTAAAAAAACCCAAACAAACAAACAAAACAAAAAACCCCAAGAACAACAACAACAACAAAAACCCAACAAAACAAAACAAAACACCAACCAAAAAAAAGCTACCAAAACCCACACTTTTCTGGTAAAGTCACTTGCTGTAAAATTGTCCATTACATAAAATTTCCCAAATGGTAAAAAACCACGTTACTTCATTTAACTTCCAGTGTTTTGTCTGAACTTGATATCATCCTCTTGCTTTGCCAAAAAACAAAGCTGTCCCATCTGAAGTACAGCAAACCAGTTCTCAGCTAAAAAAAGTACTAAGTAACTGTGATAAATGTATACACACACACATATCCAAAAAAGAGGTGTGAATGAGATATCATGCGTGTTCTGAAAAGAAAAACACCCATGTTTTTCTGCTTTTTAATTTTAAAACATATGGTTCCTCTTAACCAGACAGAATAACAACATCAGACTTTCATGTATAAGCCATTAAAGATGAAAAATTAACCTAAAATTTTAATGGAGTCTTACAATTAAGAGCAAATATTTTTAAGGTAAAGTAGATTTTAAAAAGCCTCAGAATTAGTATTAGCTTACACTAAAAACAGTCAAACCGAAATAACTAGAGGTGACAGTAACCTCAAATTATTCTGGTGGCCTTTATGATAGAGTGACTGCAACAGTCAATACGTGAAGACCACCTACAGTTCTGTTAGACTTTCAACATGGTCCCACATGACATCTTTATCTCCAAATTAGAGAGATATAGATTTGAAGGGTCGACTATTCAGTGCATGAAAAATTGGCTTGATGGACGCAATCAGAGAGTTGTGGTCAATGGCTCTATTTCCAGGTGGAAGCCAGTGAAAAGTGGTGTCCTTCACTCATCAGAGAGAGATCAGAGTTCTGGACTCTGTCTTGGGACTGGCACTCTTTAAAAATACCTCTATCAAAGACACAGACCGTGAGATCAAGAGCACCTCAGCAAGTGCACAGATGGCACAAAGCTGAGTGGAGAAGTAGACAAAACAGAAGCTTTAGTCAGGGGATAGTGAGACACTGGAAGAGGTTGCTGAATCCCTGGAAGTATCTGAGGCCAGGTGGAGGCTGGGCTGGATGGGGCTTTGAGCAGCCTGGTCCAGTGGAAGGTGTCCATGTCCATGGCAGGGAGGTTGAAACTAAATAGTCTTTAAGGTCTCTTCCAACCCAATTATATGATTGATGCTATGATTCTATGATTCTAGAACTATAATTTGCTTTAAGCGCAGGTGTCCTTAAATTTGTATTAAATTCCATTTAAATACCATCAAACCAAGAGGAATGAAGCAGTATATAATTAATAGATTTGTTTAAATTGTAACAGTAAGTTGTATTTCCCTACTGTAAGGCAAAGCGATGTGGACTTTTTTGGATGTTGTAAAGAAATTTTGCATCCTGTGCAATTTTCATGGAAAGGTTTTACTTTATATACAGTTCACTTTATATGTTCAGAGGTATTAAGGAATTCCCAGAAACTGATTTGTATATATCTCAAGTTATTTCTCTGTTATTCATATCTTGCTGCTGTACTAGTCAAGTGTATAATTGTAAATTAGCTTTTTGTAGCTTAATATATAGAAAATCAGAAGTGAAAAAATTAATACTAGGAGGTAATTCAGCAGCTCCTCTGTATAAATAATTTTTAAAAAAAAATTGCAGCTGACACCCAAGATTCTAATTCCAAAATAATCAAACTCTGATCTGTTGAAAATTCACTCAAACCAACTTACTAACTGCCCTACTACCCTACGCTTTTCCCAAAATTAAAATGAATGTAGCAACTGGCCTTATATCTCCATGCCTAATGTAGACTTTATGGCATTCAGTCTGAGAATATTTTGGCATGGTTATTAAGTTTTCCACTAATCAAAACAAGAATGCCTTCCCTTCAGACATATCTCCTCACAGACATCTCTATAAGCTCGTACAACATCTTCCTATCACAAGGTACTAGCCCCTTGTAAACTTAGATGCCTAAAGTTAGGCTTCTAAATCCATCGTAAGGAACTTACTTCTTTGTGGCTGCATCTGAAATCAAACTGCAATCAATGCAATCTCACCTTCTTACTTACAAATATTTTTATTTTATCCATGTGCTTGTATATGGATTCAGAATTTTTTTTAGGAGACATGGTTTGATCACTTTAGATTATTATTGTGTTTGATCCTTCTTAATCATAAGAACATGATTTCTACAATATGGAACAGTTTGGTCAACATACTTTAAACTTCCTCATGTAGATTCAGATTACAGTTTCCAATTATTCTTTGAACACTTGAACATCTGCAAGAAATACTTATACAAATTGCAAGAGAAAATGGACATGTCTTTTGATTTTTTTCCTTTCTTTGGTTATAACAGACAAGCTTATTGTGGAATTGGACCATTCTAAAATCAGAATGTTGTAGAAAGCAGTCATCTGCTTCCTCAATGTGGTTGTGATATGGTGTTGCATGCTCAAATATTGTACTTGCATGCTCTTATTTTCTACATCTCCTGTGCAAATAGTTCACATGGGAAAAAATTTTGATAACACTGTTTCATGTCTTTTAAATCACCAAGTTGGCATTTTTGGATGAAAGAAAGATGCAGAAGAAGTGTCTCTGATTTGTAATTATCATTCTTAATTTGGGGTTTCCTTTGTTCATGTGGTTTACAGTACTGAGACTTCTATCAATGTTTTGTAATCCAAGAACAGTGTTGCTTCAAAAAAACTCTGGAACTCTTGTTGGGTTATTATAATTACTTATTCCAAATCATCAATTAGATTCTTCACAACATGATGTTGTCTTGTTTATTATTTAAATCAAATGAGACCAAGATAAATGCTTTGAGTTAATTTGTCATTAAGGCATTCTTGGATATTTTGTTGGTAAGGCAATTATGTAAAGAGTTATTATATCAGCTGTTCTTTGACATAGCCATAGTCCAAACTCCAGAGAACTTCAAGTAGTTCTTGAAGCTTGTGCCAAAGTGGAAATAAAACCCCTAAATATTTAAATATGCAAACCAAAACCCACTAATCCATTTCTTCCTCCAGATTCATTGATCAAATTCTATTAGATACACAGATGTGAAGCTGAATTAATTCAGTGATGAATCTGGCATTCAGTTAGAAAATATATTATGAAAAGTTGGCAATGCAGAAATTAACATGACAGAGGCTTAGCACTGCAGAGTCTTTGTTCTTAAGGTATACATATGTAACTGAGCTCTTAATTTTAGGAAAAAAGTCAAACTGGTATACGTCATTCTGCTGTTATATCAGGACATGATCTAACCTACAGTTTTATAAATCTTTTATGCTCAGTACTTTAAAAAACATTTTCTTTGGAAGAATATTTCTGAGAGGCTGTTACTCACCACCAGTCCTTCCAGAACTGAAGTTCCCTTAATTTCACTTCAGTATGTTTTTAGTGCAACTTCTTGCTTATGCAGTGCTTTGACTGTTGTGGTATAATTTAATTCACCTCTTTTCTAAGGGCCATGATGAGAGGCTTCTTTCTTTATTTTTTAACCTCAACTTCCTCCCACTTGTGTTCATTGTCCATTTATACCACCCACATCCATCTCTTTGAACTAATTCTCCCCTTCTTTCCTTCCTCTTCCTTATGCCTTCATTTTTCTATTTAGACCATATGCCATTCAGACCCTCCCTGATTGTCTCTCACTTTGTATTTGTAAATCACTGGGTATGAAATGGACTGTTCTCTGTTGTCCTTGACTCAGAGAATTGAGAAAATGGTATTTTATTCCGAGGAGTCACATAAAACAAATGTAACCCCAGCCAAAATATCAGGATCCACTTTTGAGCAGCAGGAGGACTGTGCACCAAGCCAGAAGCTACCAAGCAGAGCACATCAAAAGGCTGGTATGCACATCATTGCACAGTGGTGGCTCACACCAGCCAAGGTCTTCAGATCTTCTTAATAAACAAATATGCTACTTCCAAACAAGCAAGAAAAAATCAGACTAATCATAAATTTGAGAAAAACCAAGATAAGGTGTCAATACATGGAGAAGAAGTGGAGAAGAATACACTGTCCCTTCCACTAAACACAGTGAGACTGAGCTGTTTGTTGCCTGTGGGTTCACCTGCATTCAAATTATGTCGAATGACTGTGCCGAGTGTTCATGGAGAGGCAGTTTCCTGCATTCGTAGAATCAGGGAAAAATTCTGCTGGGTTTACCAAGTGAATATGGAATCAGTATTGGATCAGACTAGAAATACAGACTAGAATTGTACAAGGCTGTTGTGCTAAACAGAGGCAAGATTTTGATACAGTATAGAAAGCACATCTGCCAGCTGGAGAAGTTCCACCAGAGGCACTATGTGTCTTACTCTGAGTCAGATGCTACACTAAGCTGACCAGTGATGAATTCCTGCAGCACATCCGCATGGAAAGCCCAGGTGTAATGGGCTGGACATATGGCTTGAATCAATGATGTACATATGTTCAAGCGCCTCCTATGAAGGGAACTGGAGTGTGGAAAGAGGAAGCAATGGTGATCCAAGAAAGTGCTTCTAGGACACCCTAAAGGCAGGATTGATTGAGTGCAACCTTCTGGCAAAATCTTTTGAGTTCTTTGCCAGAAAGATACAGCAACGGATCATCAAGGTGAGGGAAGGCATAGGCCTCTTTGAACAAAAACAGATGCCGTTGGGCAGGACAAGCATGTGGGGGAAAAAAAACCAAACAGATTTTGTCAGCAAGAGCAGCAATACATCATTCCATGCAGATAGTGAGTGGCATGGTGACAAGCATGGTAAAAAGCAGTTATCCTTCACAAGCTTTAATTGCACCCCCTGAGTTTGACTCACCCATCAACTGAACAGGGCCTCCTTCCTTCACTTGGAGAGACAAACTGTGAGTGATTCAATAGTTTCACACACATAAAAAATACATGGTGTGAGATATATTGGTGGGTTTTTTTCCTTTCACTTTCATATTGAAGCCATATTCAGAGGAATATTAAAACAAAATGAACTCAGAAAAGCAAAACTTTCTTTATTCTAATAAATTAATCATGAAAATGCAAACATGATGTCTTAATAATTCCTTTCTCCTTAATTTTGCTAACCTTCTCAAGGCCTCTGATCTCTCTGTTATTCTGATAGTCTTCTAATTGTTAAATCTGACATCTGTCAGGTTTTATGCAGTCTGGGTATATAAACTAGTTGCTTATTTTAACGACGTTCCTATCTTTGCTCCTGGAAACTTTATTCCAGGTGGAAATCTTTCCAGAAACCATGAAACAAATTAGAAGGGAAGCTGACCAACCTCCAAGACCCCTGCAGCTCAGGACAGAAGCAGCCTGGAGAGGTTACATAGCCTGGCCTGTGCTTCCATCTTCTGAGGGCGTGACTAGAACCCAGCTCTGTAAAACAACGTGCGTGCCTTCAGTGCCTCCCCGTGCATCCAGGAAACTGCATGCGCCGGAGTCCTGCAGCCTTTAACCAAGGCTCTAGAGACCCAGCTTGTCCCACTACTGACTATCGAAGGAGCTCAGGGTGATTGTCTCAGACTTTAATGTCTGCTGGTCAGATATCAAATGAAGAACAAAAACCTGTGGGGATCTGAACTTTCTGAAATGGAGTTTCCCAGTCTTCCATAGTCCTGCTGTGCACACCAAAAGCTGTTTCCTCCTTGGTGAGATACAATGCTGAGTCAGAGGTCATAAATTTAGCCAAGAGCTGCTGGAAGTTTCACAGGTACCACCTACCTTCTCAATATGCATTTTGGAAGATAAGGAGTGGCATCTCTCTCCATCTGTTATTGGAAGGAATGGCTCAGTTGCTAATGACAACCTGTACTCTGCATTGCAGTTCCTTATTTTCTGATGACTGTCACAGATCTGACAAAATGCTCAGCAGAGCATGTACCTGCATAAGGTAAAAGATTCTTTTCTCTTTTACATGTTCCAGGACAGGTTTTTTTTATCTGCTCAGTGGCTGTGGTTAGAGTCAGGCTAAGAAGACTAACTGCCCTGTTCACATTGTACAAAAAATTCGGCACCTGACTAAAAGCTCTTAAATCTCCTTCAACTCCTTCAAGGATCCAGCAGCAAAACTAACATGGTTGGGTTTTTTTTGTTTGTTTTTTTTTTTTTTTAATTGTTGTTGTTGTTGTTGTTGTTTTCCTTTAAATCATTATTATTCATGTTCCTTGAGAAGTTCTCTTTGGAGAAGTGGAAAGATCCAAAGAGGAGAGACATATTCAAAATCTCTGCATTTTTATCTTTCCTATTGGAAAAGTAAGGCAGTACTCTGTTCTGAGAACATCTAAGCTTTAGCAAACTGCAGGTGACAGTTTTTCAGTTTTCTAGCTCATCTATGCAGTCAGCAAGTCTCTTGGCTTTATATTCTTGTACCGTCCGATCCTTGTAAGCCCTTATATCTCTTCAGGGCATGAAAGCCCATTGAGATGAAACTACTGATTAAATGAACAGCAGCAGTAGGAAAAGCTACAGTGTTACAATGAGATTTGAAGAAAAAAAGAAACCTTGAGCAAATACTATTGCACTTACCTGTGATGCTCATCTTTGCTGCAAATATGTAAGCATAAGCTCAGTAATTACAAGAGAGAAACAAATGTCTATGCAGTAGTTTCAGACTAGTGTTAGTGCCACCTACCTACTTTTCCTCTTTGTTAGGTTTATTTACAAATTTACACAACAACGTTGGGCTAGAATTTCTGTCTCTACCATATAACCATGAAAAGCAATATAAATGTGAATATTATTTGGAAAATAGGAAGGCTTTCTCAAAAGCCATATAGCCAAGAGCAAAGCAACCCCAAGAATTATATACAGAAATCTAAAGAGCAGATGAGACCACATAACTTAGAGAGTGCATGAGGAGAAAATCAGTACATTACCTTCTAAGATCCTTATCCAAAGCTCTAGCGGACCACACTCATGAAGTTGAGTAAAGTATCCTTTTTCAAAAGCGACATCTTAAATTTATGCCTAAATTATAAGCACATGCTGAAGACCTCTTGAGATAAAGTGTTTTTAAAGAAGCAAGCCCATTAGGAGCATAACACCTGAAGTGGCATTTAGACTAAATTTATGTCCAAAATTAGGATCAAACAACTTTTCCCTGGCTGGTGCCTAGCCCTGAAGGCAATGTGAACCTTACAGTCTTCAGATTTGCTCTAGTCTGAGCTAGGAAGAGGAGCTGGGCACCATGATTACTAACCTGGTAGGAATCCCAAATTAGTCCTGACTCTCCTGAGGGACTCTGTTTCATAAGTGCTTAGCATTTCTTGCCCATTGAATGAGTCCCTACTGGCTGAGCTGCCTGACTCAGATCACAGCCCATAGAGTATGCCCAGGAAGCACTAATAAAATCAAGCTGCTGGCAGCATCATGAGAAGCTGTGCTTCAATTTTAAAACCTTAGGGCAAGGCAAAATGAATGCACTTTATCCCATTAATTAGCCTATGTAGTAGGAATATCATCTACAGCTCAGTACATCCCTCTCCCCTGGCCCAAGGGGTTGAGGACACTGAATTGGGACAGGAGCTACACAGAGGACAGAAGGAAATTTTAAAAAATTTGCTGGCTGTGCAGCTGTTAGGCTGTGAGCAGGTGATTTCTTGTATTGAAAAGACTGTATCCTGCTTATTCTTCCAAAGAAAATCAGCAGCAGCCTTATACTGGAGAGAGGACACAAATATGCCGTGCGCAAGTGGCTACAAATGCCTGGGCTGGGCTGCTTGCACCCCAGGGAGGGACAGGATTTCACACAGCCCTGCTCAGTGTTTCCTGGGCTGGTGGATAGGTTTTGATCCTGTCCTGACATACCTAATCTTCTCTGTGGGCTGTATAGAAAGCTAAATTCTCTTTCCAGGGAGAGTTCTCTTGAATTATGATCAAACTGGATAACTTTGTCATTTTTGCAACACCCAATAGCCAGACCCAGCTGTATAAATAAGCACAGCTTAGCAGAAGTCTGTATAACTTCACTGATCTATGTCTGTTTAGATTCTGGCCTCAGAATATTGATTTATTATTTGGTATCTTAAGACTTATTTTCATGGGCAACAGGCCTGGTTGTTCATGCAATCAAATGGATATTTTTAAAGTCACTCTGCAGTTGTAATCAGTATTTCTTTTTATATTCAGTGCAGAAAAATTGCTAGCAGCTTTAAAATCACCATAATACAGTCATCTTGGTCCTTGAAAAAGAGTTCTAGATATTCCAGAATTTTGTATATGAACCAGAACGGGAAACAGTTTTCTGAGAACAGAGCAAATAACTAATCCATCATTTGTTTATACAAATAGCATGTTACCTCCCTCTTCAATCTATTTTACTACTTTAAAGTTATTAAAAATAAAAGAATTAAAAAAAAAAAAGAGAAAGCACAGGTGACAAAACAAAGCATTAGTCTAAACTGATTACTAAAATTTGCAGAAATTTTTGTTTGCACAACATAACTTTAAACTTGTCAGAATTTAAGTCCATAAGTCATAGAGCTTTCCTTGGATTCAGATTCTAGTTTAGGAATAAAATTATGAAAGTATAATTATGTGGCAGAATTATGCTGAATACAACTGAGAATTACTGAGGATTGAATTGCTTGTCTTTCTCCACCTTGTCCTCAGCCAAGTGGCAGGAAACAGCTGGCCAGAATTTTTTAGTGTCTTTAATGAAGTGAATACTTAGTTGTTAGGATTTGGTGATTAAATGAACTACGACTAATATTCCTGGGTGGATTTACTGAAACATGATTGTCCTGAAAAGAAGGCAACTCTTTATGTGAGATTTAGCTAGGGAGCAAACTCATACAAAAGTTTAAATTATGGAAAAAATTCTTAAGGGGTTCTCTTTTTTGGTGTTTTTATCATTATAACAGGACTCCTTAAAGACATTGAATCAAGGCACAAATTAACTGATTTATTTTGATGTCTCACCTCAACCAAGTACATGCAAATGGCTAAACTAACAAGCTAAGTGAATTTATTTTGCTGTCAGGACCTTCTTAATGTTCTATTTCAATGAATATAAAGCTCAGGGGGTTGTTCCAGAGTGATCATAGGTTAAAAAAAGTTCTTCAGAACACAATTGTGAAGCTGCACTGCATAGAATTCTCAGTATATAGGAAACTCATCCTGATGTTGTTAGTTTAGGTATAACAATGGGCATCAAAAGATGACCAAAAATATTATGTTGGACATTTTGCATCTGTTTATGTTTTACTAGAGGAGACGTAAGATATTCCAGATTTACTTTCATCGTTTGATACTTAGGGTTGATCCATATTCCAGATTTGCTTAACAAGAAATATTCACTTTTTGTGAGTTCAGCCTCCCTCTTAACTACGGTTATAATAATTTCATAATGTAAGCCATGAACTAAATATTTTTTTGTCAAATGATCAAACTAGACTTGCCATTCTTTTGCAAGAGAAAAAGAAAAAAAAAAGAGAGAGGTAAAAAAAAGAAAACAAGCAAACAAATGAGCAACAACCAGAAAAAACTCCAGGGTAAACTGAGTTCAGCTAAAACACCAAAATGCTGTCAAGTCTCTTTGATATCCAGTAGCATGGTTCTGACAGGAATTTCATTCTATAAAATAATAAATATATTGAAAAGTCACATTTGCGTTCAGGTTATTGTTTAAACACACTTGTAAAGCCATTTAACAAGCAAACTCAATAAATAATAGCACGCATAAACATCTTTATCTGTCATTGACAAATAAAAGGAGTTAATTTGATTGGCTATATTATCCTCCTGAATAGTTGAAATGCTCATGACATTAGCCACTTTCGCTTCTAGAGCCAAGAGAGGTTTTGAAAAGTCACAGCACAAATTCTCCTTATCAGACTTTTTAAATGTGAAAAAATACCTCCGCCTACAATTTCACCCACATCTCAATTAAATAAAAGAGAGATTTTCTGACAATTATGGTGAACTTTTAGTAAGGTCTAGTACAAACTAGTACAACCCACTTGACTTTAATCAACTGACAGAAGTTTAAAGGGTCACCTCTATCTCCTCCTGTTATGCCTCTTGGGCTTAGTAGGGGTTTACTGCTTAACCTGAAATAGTGAAGAACTCAGTTCTATCCGTAACAAAGCAGACTGTAATAAAGAAATTAAAATATAATAGTGTCAACGAATTCCAGGGGAAAAGCACAAAATACTATATCTAATTAGTCCTGGTTTTTTCCCTTTTGCATTTCTCAAGGTTTCCAGTATTGTGATGATATTTAAGAAACTTTCTAACAGTATTTGAATTTTTGTACATATTTCTCAGCTCCTGTTAATTTTCATTTTTGCCTATAGGTGGATATCATAGCACCATAACCTAAATGTCCACAATACTTGCTCTGATCTTTGAAAACCTGCTCTTTAAAACATGAGTAATGTCTATAAAGAGGAACCTCTAAAATCTAGAAATTTTTAAGAAAAGTATTATAGTGGACATTTATGAGACATTATCTATTATTTTAATAATTTTCCATCTTTTTTCGTTTTTGTTTTTTTTTTATTAAGACTGACAAAGGCAAAATAAACAGCTGCCTGAGGCTGGGGATTGTTGAAGGAATGCACTTGGGAGGGTGAAACTGACACTGAGAACAACACTGCTGCAAATGATGCAGTCCCAACCTTCCCATCCCTCTGGATGGAGCAGGATCTGGACACTTGCTTTCCCAGAGCCTGGCCTCAGTTCCCCTTGTCAGGCACAAGCTCCTTATACTTGGGAAGGCAAAACTGATTTCCCCCTGGACCTTCATCACACCAAATGAACGTCCTTGGGTACCTTGAAGAAATCCTCCAAATTTCTGCTGTGAATTCCTGCTCATTTTAGCTCTCCGTATCCTTTTCCATTTGCTGTCAGTGCTACCAAACACAACACTGCCCCCTTACAGTCCAACCTTGTTTCAGAAGGAGGGGATTTGCTCATCCTAACGCTGCTCTTTTCCTGTGACTTCAGCAGAAAGAAAGACATTTCTAACCAGGAGTAGCCAGCTTCAACCCTGGATGTTACATCCTTCAGTCCCTGTCTGAAACAAAGTCACAGAGGGCATAAGCAGAAGATGTCATTGTCCCATGTGGCACAGTCAGGGAGTCAATAGGGCAGACAAACTGTCCCTAAATTTGTCTTGCTTACTATATCAATCTTTCCTGTACCCAGACAACCCTTTTTTTAAACATATGAAACCTTTTTATACAGTGTTAAAGAGGTCCAACACAAGGTCATTGGCAAGACAGGAGCATATTAAAGAAAGAAATTTTCAACTGTAAAGTCACAGACAATACCAGGCTCAGGCCTGCTCAAATACATTTCAATTGCCTTCCTAAAATTGGCATAATTTTTAGACAATGGTCCTCTCCTGATCTGATACACAAATTATTGAAATTGACTGGTTTTTTATGGCATAATAGATTTTTTTTCAATATTGATTGACTATTGCAAAAAATGCTTTGATATAATTCTTTTGGTACTATAAATACTAATCAAAGATTACCAAACATTCTGAAACGCAACATCTGAGGTCAAAATATGCTGGTGACTTGCATAAGAAGCAATCATCATTATGGTAGAGAAGTGTCTGTGCACACGTGTGCTAGTGTTTGTGTAAAACACTAGGAGAAACAAAGATATATGTATATATACACGAAAAACAGAGATCTGAATTCTTGCCAGTGTGACTACTAAGCAGCATAGTCGTGAATTGCAAGTTCCATAAAATTTTACTTGATGTGATCTCCTATTGTCCCATTCTCTTCTTGGATCTCACCACGTGTTAGGTGTTTGTTAGTTCATATATATTATGTCATGTCTTATTTCTCTGGAGTAGCTGAAAGGAAGCAAGAGAAAAATATATTCTTCTCTAACACATACCCTTTGTGCTGCTTAGTTTTTAGGTTTGTTTTCCTTTCTAGGAGTAATTTTTTGAGGGAAAGAATCACTGACTGACTGACCAACTGACGCAAGAAAAGCATTAGATACACTACGAATGCTTTGGCAGGACTAACACATTTGGCAGTTTAGCCCTGACTTGTCTGTATCCCTTTCCCATTTAGGAAGACGACAAATTAACCAAGGCGCAAATCCTACAAATATTAATGTAAATCAGTAACTTTAAACTTACAAATGGCACAGTGCCTGCATTGAAACTAGCTATCTGCACACATTTTTGGACAGATATGGAACTCTGTATGTGTAAATTTAGCATGGAGCCTTGCTGCAATCAGTTAGTTACAGCATATTGCAGCACTAACAGTTGGAAGAAACAGAAAGTCTTCAAATAACTACAGCCAGTAGTTGCAATCCTAGAAACTCTCACATCTGAATAACATCAATGTCACAAATTCTCATGCTTGATTTGGCAGTCTCACTCAAATAAGGTAAATTACTTCACCAAAGTAACTGTTTATAGGATTATATAATTCTTCGCTACATTTTTTTCCATCTTCAGCCCACAAAAAGGACATATGAAAAGAGCGAACACATACCTGTGTATGTATGTATATATATAGCACATATGTGTACATTCACACCCACAGAAATACATACATTTAAATAGCCATAGTATGGATGATGAGTGACCAAAACCTGACGTGTAATTTTGTTCTAATATTTGCTGCTTGATTCAAGAATCAAGTTTAAACAAAACATTGGGGCTACAAGGTCGAACATTAAAAAGTTAAGAAATCCACTAGTGAAGGCTAGTTTTTGAGAGTACCTCATTCTGAGAAATCTGTCTACTCAGCAATCAAATGGGATGATGGAAGACCTTGGGAAGAAAAAAGATAATCATTTTGTTTCTCAGTCTGACAAAAATGTTAATCATATGAAGTCTTTCCAGTTCTCACATTGTGGACAACAGTACTGGAATCTGAATTCCAGATGAAGTTTATCACCTGAAACAGGGGAATAATCTGCAGTGATTGTGGTTCCACTAGTAGAAAGAGTAAGAGATATACACTGCCAGTGACATCCCAGTAATTCAGTAAGTAGAAGAGCAGCTCTGAAAAACACAAATCCTGTGTCCTTCCCCAGGTAATGGAAGATTATGTGTTTTGGTGGCCACAGACCTTTCACAGTCTTTTCCACCTTTATCTTTTCCTCTGGACAAGCTGTTCTCACCTCTCTTCCTATTTTTTTATTGTTTCTACTGCTTGACCTTGTCTGTGACCTCTTCTAGAGCCAGTTGCCTCCTCCTTCAGGTCCCAAGTCCTGCAGATATCTGTCCCTGTCCCAGCTCTGCTCCCTACTCCGATTTGGATTCAAGGCTGATTAATCTGCTTTCTTCAGACTGCCCTGAAATAATGTAGACAGCAATGAAGGAGGAATGAGGGCAGAAAAAGGGACAGTATTCTTGCCCTCACTTCTAGAGTTACTGAGGCACATAAGAGAAACCATTATAAGGAATGACATGCTTAGCTCTGCTCTGAGATTGCCAGCCTTGAACATACACACTACAGATGAAATCTACAAATAATTAAACTCTAAGCTATTATATCAAGTATACCCAATGATAACTCTGCCAAATGGGTGTGTATTTTTACAGGGAAAGAAAAAAATGTGCCTCTTTTTGGCCTCAAGATACCTCCTTCTTAAATTTAGATCATTTACTGTAAAGCAGTTTATTCAGTAAGGTCACACAGATTTTTAATATTAGCAAACCAAACAATTTCTCCCTATCATTCCTGGAAACAGTTAAAATGTTTTGTTGAAGCTTTCTTGTTACATAAAAGCAAGACATGCAGTGGGAGGCTGACATCAGTCATAAAAATTTCTTGTCTGAAGGATTACATCTAACAATAAGAACCACACCAGAATCTTATATAAAATAATGTTATCCATCTTTATATAGGGATCTTACTTTTAGCTCCATCTGCAGCATATATATATACATATAAGTGTTCATTGAATGTTATCTATTTTTAACAATTTGCTAACACTGTTATTTTGCATACATTTAAAAGTTTTTTTCTGTTTACCTGAATTTGCATGTAATCATGTCAAACCCATGATCTGTTTCTCTTGTCAAATTAATATAAAACTCATCAGGCCAAATTCCTCTCGGCAAATTCTCCAGTCTCTTTTGAGTAACATGAATGACTATTTTCAACTAAAATATGCTTAATACTCATGTAAAAAATGTAAATGCACTGAAGAGTTCTGAGATGGAAATTACTTGAATGCCTTACAGTGCTCCAGGTTCCTCTTCAGGGTCATGTATTGAATGGACTTGTTGACATCCTGCTGCACATAGTTATTTACCACTGCAAAGCCCGACTTATTGGCAGTTTAAGAAGAAAGAAAAAACCCACCTTATTTAGAAGGATTTTTTCTCAAATTACTATAAAGTCTATCCCATTCTCTTTATACATAGCAATAAATTCTGAATAGTTGGGAAAAGAATATCTTCATTTTTTTTGTATTCATATTTTGGTTTCCTTAAAAGGGATTAATGTAGGAGAAGCTTACAGAGTATAACAAAATTTGCAAGCATAAATCTTAAATGAATTGATTAAAATCTTAACCTCATTAAGGTTTATCTATTATACCTCTAAATGTGTTTACATTCTTAGATAAAGGCAACCATATTCCCTTAAAGTCAACTCATAGATCCTTCTGTATTGATTCATGCATTATTAGCATATTTGAAGAGATTAATATGTTTAACATGTAACCATGTAGAGCTACAGTAATATGATGTCACATTTTCAGTGTAAAAAATAATTTGCAAATACATAGTTTTCCTTTAATTTGGGCATTGCCGACATTGTTACGAGCTGATAGTTCTGTCTCAGCATACAGACAAATCCTGGCTGAACACTTTAATGCTCCGATTTTGGTAAAAATGTAGCTTCCCCCTCCTCTCTCCTGTATATTAACAGACCACACTTCTCTTGAGAGTGTTCTCAATACTATATTTTCACTTTCCCCTTAGAGGAAGAGTAGAGGAAGGTCACAAAAATTGCCCTTCTTTACTCCCTACATCAAATAATTGCTGTGATGACTAAGACTGTTTAACAAGGAACACAAATTCTATCTCTGCCATTGGTAGATGCTGTTCCAGAAATATCAGCTGGCTTTGACACGAGGTGAAAAGAAAGCAGTCAGGATAAACTGACAACAGACAACACTGTCCCAGATCCTCCCATCTGACACTACCTAATGTATCAGTCATTCAGTTCAGCTGATGATGTATATACACAAAATACTGGATTCTTACAGAGAATGATAAGTGGTAAGAGTTAGTTACAGCACAACTTATTTTTATCCCTTTTTAAAAATGTGGAAATAGCATGCATGAAGAAATATCAGATTGGATATATTTCATACCACTTCATTCCCAGCATATTTCCCTTTAACCATGATTGTGCCTCACACATTTGCAAGGCAGTGATTTCTTTCCTTTTCTCTCTCTCTCTTTCTCTTTCTCCCCCCACCCATCTCCTACTCTCTTACATATGGGTCTTACGTATGACCCCCACACATCAAATGTAATTGCCTGACCTGATCTGTGATGTACTAGCCAGCTGTGTCTGGAATCACAGACTGAGAAAGAAGCTATAATTATAAGAGAGGGAGATGGAGATGGAGGAACACATCACAGCAGATTTCTTCCAGAAAATCCCAGAACACTCCCAGTTCCAGCTCAGGACAATAGCCTCCCTTGTCACATACCCAGTGTTCCTTGGAGGCATGATCATCATGGTCTTGGGCTCCAGAGGTAGCTGGAGTTTGGCCACTGCATGACCCAGTTTGTGTATTAGAGTATCAAGACGTATGCAACTAAAAAAACCTCATTTAACTTATTTATTCTTTCAATTCAAGCAGTTGGTAGTGTGGATACCACATAAATAAGAGCTGTGGGATCTTACTTTTATCTTCTTATGCATATGTTTTACAATAAAGTAATTATTTCTATGACCACACAGGGTTTATTTCACTGGACTTCTCTTCATTCTGTACAAAGGTGGATATCCATGGTAGCAATTGTCCACCAAAAATATGGTATTGTCCAAAGATGGTATTTTCTGCTTAATTTTAAGGCTTGTATTCAATCTGTGCATTTTAGATTTTGTATTTTAGAACTTGCATAATTTTCTATTACCTTTAAGTGCAAAAAATAACTGTTTTCTTAGAATTGATGAGTGATTTCACATATTTTGAAAGAGGCTGCTTCCCACATCTGATTTATTTACAGCATATCCAATATACACTTTTATTATAATATTCTAATGACAGTGTGATAGTGGAAGAGCATGACTGAAGCTGCATTATCCACTGAGTCACAAAAACACCTAATGCATTCATATTTAATATTCTCAGGCATTATAAGAAGGGATTAGAATAAAAGAAAGAAAAAGAAAAAAAAAAGAGAGACAAAATGTAGATTTATCTCTTGTCCAATCATTTCATTAGCTTGAAAACAAGTTTACTACGGATTTACACTGTGACTTATTATCTTCAGAATCACAAACCTAATCCTAATCCACTAATAAAAATAATATTATATGCATGCTACATTAAAATAACTTAAGGATGAATTGTTCAACTTTACCAGGTTTTCTAGGACTGGATACAATAATAAAAATTGGACTCAGCTGCATGGATTTTTCAAGGATATTATGGACCATATTTCCACTGACATTTTTATTGTTTCTAGTCCTCTAAAACATCCCAAAAAATGTGCTTTTAACTGAGTCGTTTCTTCTGTTTATTAGTTTCTGTAAACATTTTTTTCCTATTACATCAATTGCAGGACTATAATTTCATTCTTGCTATTACAGATAAAGAAAATTTCCTTTTAATGTTACTTCTTCAGTATTTAACTCCCATTGCAGTTTGCTGAAGTAGAATTATGTGTGTTTGTAATTCAGAAGGGGCTTTGCACAACGGTGGTTTGGAGAATTTCACTATATTGTTCTTTGTAACTGTTAAAAAAAAATTAAAACTATTTGTTTGATATGGCAAACTTTCCATATTCAGATAGGAAAGATCAATTATATGTTCTTACATGCTTAACCATAATATTCTGCAATTCAAATTATTTACTATGAAAAGAATTCAAATAAGGTAGATTTTTATTCCTCTATAAGTGCATTTTTCAGCTCTACCTAGAATTTTTTTTTAAATGTGTGAGATAATGAAGAAGGAAGATCTAGCTTACAGACATTAATACTAATTAAATATAGAGAAATAAAAATGTAATTATGCAGTTGCTTTGCTGACAATAATAACAACATTTTCAAGTCAAGTGAGATTTCAATGTTTTAAGGGAAATCTCATGCTCATTTTGTTGGGGAGTTTTTTCAGTTCTATGCCCCTGATCACAGAACTGGGTGATGAGGCAACTATTCCACATTTCATGATTTTATAAATGAATACGTCTCCCAAACTTACAGGTAAAATTTAGTGTGACAAAAGTTTAAAAATCAGAAGACATGAAAACACACCAAAAAATGATTTAAAAAAAAAGGAAGAAGAAAGCCTCATGATCTGTAGAAAGAAACAGATCTGAGCACAGCACTGGAGGTTTTGGGTTTCGAGTGGGTTGTTTTTTCCCGGGAGAAACGTGCTGAGAATAAGATTCTTCTCATGCAGCAGAAGAGCAAGCAGGAAGAGAAAGAGAGGCGTTAAATCCTGCAGCTTTCCCCTCGCACTCCGTCTCACCACCCCATCGGTGGGACTGGACCTCACCTGCATTTCAGCAGCTGCTCCAGAGCAGCCTCTCCCTGAGCATGAAGCCACCTCGCCTGTATGCAGACATCCCATATGAAATACAAAAAGTGACAAAATGTGTCTTGAATCTGCTCCCATCGCAGGCACACACAGCTCCAAGCACAGGGAAGATAATGCCCATATGCTGGAGCCCGCCTCTCCAGGAAAATCTCTGTGCCCCTCTCTTCCAGAGAGGTAAAGAAAGGGGAAGGGGAGGAAGGGGGCTTGCTCTCTCCCCCTCTCCTGATGGGGTTGTGCAGGAAAAGGCACAGCTCTGGAGAGGCAGAGGCAGCACAGAGACACAGTTGCATGGCTGGCAGGTTAGGTCACATTTTCTATCCCTGCTTCAGAGGTTTTCTGCTGGGTTTGTGCTGTGCTCTTGCCAGCAGGAGCAACGCCATCCCATGCTGGAAATGACAAGGGTGACCACCTCCAGCAAGGGGCTGGGGTTTTAGACCTGCTTGGAGAGGGTGTACCAGCCTGAGCCCTTTAAGGACATGGGGTCAGCATGCTGGGATCAGCATCCCAAACATGGTTAGACATAATCTTCTCACCTCTGCTAAGGCTGAAATCTTTCTAGACATAAGGAAAGACAGCACCTGGTTTCTTGGGTGAATTTAAGGTCAAAAAACAGTACAATCCTGAAGTCAAAAGTTCTCAAAGACAAGAAGCCAAGTAAGAATTTTCTATCCCATTTACACTTTGTCTCCTTCTTGAACATAGTCTTAAGCCCCTTTACAAGCAGCACAGAGAAGTCCTGATGCCTGAAGGCCTGTGCTTTCTGATGACAGTTTTTTGGGGTTTGCTTTCCCAAAGAACAACAGAAAACCGAGGTACTACACTGAAGCCCACATGGTTTACAGTGTGAACCAAGAACATATGGAAAAATCTCCACTCAGAGACCAGGTCCTAAAGTTCATCCAGACCTGTGGTAAACACCCACGATCCAGAGGCTTGATAACAGCTTTGCATATCTCTTGATACCCACATTAAAGTTCTCTTTCTTTAAGATGCATTGTAAATGCACTAACTACCAGGCACATCCCTACAGGCAGGGGGAAATGTCACACCAGAAGTAGGAAATATGCCCATCTTAAAAGGTATGAAAATCCCTTCCACTTCCTTAAAATGTATGAGAGAAATGTTGCGAGACATTGCTCCCCCTTCTCTTGCAAAACCAGGCCTGGCCAATTTCTGCCAGCATAGCAGCAGCGAACGGCTTGTCAGGAGGAGGGCAAAGCATTCCTGGCCAAAATCAATGGCTAGCTCTGTGCCAGATCAATGCCCCGATGCAGCATGTGGCTGGCAGCCAGCAGGAACCATTTCCATGTGAGTCACCTACAAGACTGCAGGCACCAGAGGCCTATGGAAAGTTGAATCCTAGCCACTAACAGCAATGCAATCATGTTGCTTGCTCAGATCTCCTGCTGATAAATGCACCCAGTTACTTCTAACTGTCTCCCTTACAAAATAACACCTTCCAGAACACCTACCTCTTCAATAGATTTTAACCACGCTGCAGCTGCACAAGAAAATCCATTCATCAATTATAAATCAATTGAGGAAGAAAAATCTGCAGCTCACCTGATTGCCCTCGCTGTCCCTGCTACTCACTGATCTACCCTGCCAGGTATTATTATTATTACTTTACTATTATTACTACTACTACTATTATAATTATTATTTCAGAGGCTGGATGAATTGAACAGATCATGCCTTCCTTTATTGAAAATAACTACAGGAGTAATTCGTTAGCAGAGTGATCTTCCCTCTGGAGGGAACGGGGAGAGAGGAAGAGAGAAAGGGAGAAAGAGAGACAATCTGTTTGTGCTGCACAAAAAGCCTTGCAAGTATGGTGGGCCAGATGCAACCGCAGTCCCTGGCTACAGCCCTCCCTCACTGACTGCAGGAGACTTCTTTAAATAGGTAACTATGCCCTGAGAAAGAGCTCTGCTCCTCCTCTCCTGTTTACGTTTTCAGTTCCCAGACCTCTCATTCCAAGAAAAGAAGATTTGCATTATGTGAGGCTGCTTTTAACAAGTAAAGCGTTTGCAAAAGTTTACTTCAGAGAGAAGGATTAGGGGGGGATTGTTGCTTGACGATGAGAAAATGTAACTGTCTGGATAACGAGAAGCAAAGGCAGGCTGGGAACATTAAAAAGGTTGGGAAGGACTTCAGGAAGTTTTATCTACTCTCTGATAAACATAGCTGTATTTATGATCATTGGGAATGGGGAAGGGGGAATGCTATATCAATGCCTGAAAAAGTAACATTAAAATAAAAATAATTATAATAATAATAACAATCACAATAATTATAATAATCTGTTAGGGGAAGGGGATTTTTCACTCTCCCCTGCTGAAGCACTTTTGTGGATATTTTTCTGTTTTATTAAACTAATCACTCTAAATTTGACAGTGTGCTAGTATTTCTGGAGCTAAACAAGGAGCAGGACAACAGGATATTTTACTTTTTTTTTTGGTGTTGAGTGTTCCGAGGTGACTAAATTTGCCTTGTTGAGCCTTGTAAAATCCTGACTTAATCATGTAAACTTCTGTGCAAGCAAAATAGACCAAACTTCAAAGGGTCAAAAACCCTTTAGGGATTTGTGAGGAGACGCCAGCAATAGATCCTAATCTGCCTCCAGAATCCTGGCTGTATTTGTCCAAGAAACTGGTACCAGCAAACTCTCGAAGGCAGAGATAGTGGGTTGATTCAGCCTTTATCCCCTTAGAGAGTATTGGCTTTGTGAGGCTCTAGGCAGCGCTTCAACGCCAGGGGATCTTGCCCAAACCCTCTAAAAATGAAGTACAGGAGTAATTTGAGATAATGACTTTGTAACAGGCTTGGGCAGACCTTGGACAGAAGAAGTGAGAGATGTTATCACCCCAGCATTCCTCTTAAAATGCAGTTTTTCCCCCTGCTTATTCCCAGTTAGTCAAAGCTGCATTAACATTCCATCCAGGACTGCTAAACAGAATCTTAATTAGTCCTGATACTCTTGTGCAAGGGGTTTATTCATTGCACTCTTAACTAATGGTTGCTGTCAGAGTATTTTTTTTCTTCTTTGGGTTCTTTGGGGATATCGTGTTCTTCTGCAAAGCATGACAGAAATGTAATGTGCACGCAAAAAAAAAAAAAAAAAAGCTTGCAGATCTGAAATCATACGACTGGGGCTGACTCCAGCCTTGTCTAATGGCGAGACATTGTTAGGGCTAATAACTTCACCAACAGAAATAGCCCTGCATTTTTGTATGTTAAATTTGAATGGTACACTCTCTCTCACTCTTCCCCCCCTCCCCGCCCCGTGACAGAAAACAGTGCACACTTGTTAGTATTTTGAAGCAGTTCACGCAGCTCCCACTATATTTTCAACCCTCTGTATTTTGCATTAGCCACCCTCGTCTCAGTATTTAGCAAGCGAGTCTGTACGTGGGGAATTAACAAGTTACCAAGCGGCCCGTTGCTCAGTCAGGACCCTTCTCTCTGCATTAAATCGCATTTATAACTCCGCTTTACAGTTATTCTTCCCTCCGCCCCCCGTTTTAACACCCACGCACACGTACAGCCGTTCCTGTTTTACACGCACACGCGTCTGTCCCCGCGGCTCTCCTCTCGGACTGACTCCGGTGCCAGCAAGGGGAAGCTCAGGCGCCCGTAAGAGTTATGCACACACATATCATTTGAGGCGAGCATCGCTCAAGGTTTTTTGTGGCGCGGGGCTTAATCGTGACAGTGAACAGCCACGACACACACCACTGAAGCCAAGGAGAGGCTAAGCGAGGCTGCCTCGCCATCCGCGCTGGGCTCTTTCGTTGATCATCCGCGGTAGAAGCTGCTTTTTGCCTGTAAATCTACGTTCAGCTACACCGACCTCGGAAACAGATTTATAAGTCTATAAATTACCGTTTCCTTCTTGGGGCTTGGAGGAAAGAAATAAAGAGGAGAGGAAGTGAGAGAGAAACAGACGCACAGGGAGAAAGGTGTTTCTTTAAACTAGGACGTCTGTGTTACTTAGCTGCTGCTCACCCTTATTAAAGCCTCCTTCCCATAAGCTTGCGTAACATTGATTACTCACAAAGAGTTCACAATAACTATCATGTAGCTATACTAATTGAGACAATCATGCTAAGTTATAGTCAGCCTAAAAGGTACCATTGATGTGGTAATGCCTATAGAAAGTCAGACATGCGACTCACTACCATTTAATTGCTCCTTTAAACCTGTTATTACAATGTTAACTGGCTTAAGTATATATCGCTCCCTTTTATTGCCTTGATGTGACAAATTAAAACGTACACTCTGAAACGGCATTCATTTTCGGACGCAGTTGCAGGAAAAAGGGAGCCGGGCGATGTCAAACCTGTCAGGATGAATTAATTTTAAAACTTGCATTTTACACTGCAATTCCCAATGCAGTTTTGTTGCACTGGGAAAACATTTTTATATGTAAACGCATGACTATTACATATAATATCATATGCACTTATTCCATCTCCCTCAGATCTGCCGTAAAACGAGCCCTATCGCGCTAAAAAAAAAAAAAAATTTAAAAAAAAAAAAAAAAAAAAAAAAAAAAAAAAAAAAAAAAAAAAAAAAAAAAAAAAAAAAAAAAAAAAAAAAAAAAAAAAAAAAAAAAAAAAAAAAAAAAAAAAAAAAAAAAAAAAAAAAAAAAAAAAAAAAAAAAAAAAAAAAAAAAAAAAAAAAAAAAAAAAAAAAAAAAAAAAAAAAAAAAAAAAAAAAAAAAAAAAAAAAAAAAAAAAAAAAAAAAAAAAAAAAAAAAAAAAAAAAAAAAAAAAAAAAAAAAAAAAAAAAAAAAAAAAAAAAAAAAAAAAAAAAAAAAAAAAAAAAAAAAAAAAAAAAAAAAAAAAAAAAAAAAAAAAAAAAAAAAAAAAAAAAAAAAAAAAAAAAAAAAAAAAAAAAAAAAAAAAAAAAAAAAAAAAAAAAAAAAAAAAAAAAAAAAAAAAAAAAAAAAAAAAAAAAAAAAAAAAAAAAAAAAAAAAAAAAAAAAAAAAAAAAAAAAAAAAAAAAAAAAAAAAAAAAAAAAAAAAAAAAAAAAAAAAAAAAAAAAAAAAAAAAAAAAAAAAAAAAAAAAAAAAAAAAAAAAAAAAAAAAAAAAAAAAAACAAAAAAAAACCAACCAACCAAAGAAAACAAACAAAAAAAAACCCAAAAAACACCCACAAAAACCCAAAACAAAAAACCCACCCCTTTTGGCTCCGAGACCTCGCCTGACGCTAAATTAAGTAGAGGTCTAGGAAAGCGGGGAGAGAGGCAACGATGGAGCTTCTACCTCAGCTCAGTGCCACACGCCTCTGTAGGGTGGGTGGAAAGGGAGTTTTCCGTAGTTACCTTCCCCAGGCTGCCGAGTCCCAGGCCCGGGGAGGAGGGGGTTACCCACGCCCCACGACCCGAGAGCAAGGCGGCAGCCACGGTTCCTGCGGGCTGCTCTTTTGCTGTTTGCTTTACGATGAAGCTCAGTCGAGCTCCCGCGAGGAGGGGAGGAAAAAAAATAATTTCTTGCTTCCCCATCCCCAGGGCTGAGCCGGGTTGGGGATCACTTAAACGCACAATGCTGCGCCTCTGCCGCTCCGAAGGACTGAGCCAACCCCGCACTAAGCTGAACCTCTCCTCCTCTGTCCCCCCTGCATCCTATGTGGGCTGGGCGGGAGCTTCACGGGCTCCAGGTGAAGCCCCTTCTCTAGGGCAATGCTGAAGGCATTGATTCCCCCAAACAAGAAATATTCAGTTTCCTTCTTCCCTTTCCCTTTTTCTCCCCTCCTCCCCTCGCGGGAAGATGTCAGGGGGTTAAAATGTCTTGCTCGCCCTCTCCCTTGATCTCGGGGAGAGAGGTAAGAGTTGCTGGCACCTTTATGGGACTCAGACCTGCGGCGACTGCGGGAAGCGTCGGCCCCCTCTAACTTTGATCGGCCTTATTCATCCCAGCTGCGCTCTATTTGTTTGTCATTTCGCCTTTTTACTCCCAGAATCGTTATTTATGGTCTGAAAAGCGAAACGCGCAGTGATTTGTCTTTACATGGACTCTTTGGAAACGGGGGGAGACACCTCCTCCTCCCCTCCCCTCCCCCTCCCTGCGAGGGGGGGCTGCCAAAAGAGAGGAAAAAAATCCTGTCTCAATCATTATCAAATCAGCTTTGAATTCATTACTCCAGAGTATTAACTAATTATCAGATCAGAGAGAAGAAAAAATAAATATCCCTTTAAATAACTGAAGGTAATTATAACCCTGTTGTTGACACTAACGATTAATAATTGATCAGAAGTTATACACAATAAATTGTCAATTTATCTCCCTATAAAAATGCACATACTTATTTTTATTTTATTTCCTAGGCATTCTTTAAGAGCCCGAGCAGCAACAGTATCCACACAGCTGCCGTGCGAGGAGTAATGGGACTATTTTTTTTATCCTTGCACAAATATTCGTGAGTATTTTTTAAATCCCCCCTCACGGATGACACAAAACCGAGTGGAGAAGAAGTGACTCTGCCTGCGTGCGTTCCTGCCTTTTCGAGGGCTGCTGGGGCGGGGTGGCAGCCCCCGCCCTTTCCTTACAGTCCCTAAATGCCGAAAGGATCTAAATTAAAGGTGGCCACCCCCGAGGCCGAGTGGCCCGGTCCCTCTGTCCCTTACTTTTGCTCAGTGAAAACGCAGCCGGCTAGGTCGGGAATGGATGTGAAATGGTGAAATTATTCCATGAGTCACGGGTGGGGAGGGGGGGCACGGGTCCAGGCTGCGGGAGCCCGGCTGTCACCTCGGGCAGGGCGCTTACAGGTAAAACACTCCCCCAGAGTCCGCCTGCCTCCAGGTCGCTGCCTGCAGCCCCGAGCTACCTGTGTGCCGGCGTGTGTCCCGCGGACCGCGCTTTCCCTCGGTACTTTCAATAAATATTCTGCTTCAGAGACGACGAGCAATAATCAGGGATTAGATGCATGGGTGCTTTGACTATGCACCGTGAATCCCTTTGTTTTTAACTTTTTTTTTTCCCCTCGGTTTTATTTCTTTAGAAGCTGGAAACATACCTAAGTTATTAGTTACTGGATTAAAAACAAAGGGGTGAACATCACATTACTTAATGTGGAGTATTACTCTAATAATAGTATTTTTACCATCATTATTCAGTTCCTACAATGAAAAGACTCTTTTCGACTACCTGAATCGTGGGAAGCTTGCCTAAGTACCAGAGATGTCTGAATTAACAAGGCAAAGAATTGATCTGTATATAAATTCTGCTCGTTTTTTTGGTTTTGTCCTTGGCTGCTTTTATTTTTTTTTTTTTTGGGGGGGGGGGAGGTGGGGGGAGAGGAGGAGTTGGTGGGAGGGGTGGTTTGTTTGTTTCAAAATTAACAAGCTATAAAACCCTCGCGGTATTGATTACACCCCTGCCACAGTCTCTCAGACGAGCGCTGAGTCTGAACAGCCTTCAAGTGAGATGTAACATGTGACGGAGCCAGAAACTTTCAGTGGTGACAGGGTTGTGTTTTTTTCCCGTGAGGATGGACACGGAGAGGCCACCGCGGAGCGCAGCGGGCCGGGCCGGGCTGCTTCGCTCCGCTCCGGGCTGGCCGGTCCCGGGTCACTCCCGCTCCTCGCCGCGGGGCGGGCGGCCCCGCCGTGTCGGGAGCTGATTGATGGCTCGTTAGGGAGGTGGGTGCCGTCAGGTACGGCTGAATCAGACGGCTCGCCTTACAGTTTCTTATTTCACCTGAAAAATCATCCGTCCCTCCCTGCCCAAAACCTGAAGACTATCTCCGCGGGTAGAAATTCCGGAAGGCAGTCCTTTTTTGTTATGTTGGTAGTTTCGTTACTTTTTTTCTTTTTTTTTTTTTTTTTTTTTTTTTTTTTTTTTTTTTTTTTTTTTTTTTTTTTTTTTTTTTTTTTTTTCTTCTTTCTTTCCTTGCAGCCTGCCTCTCTGTTACAGGGGCTGAGCAAGTCGGGGGCAAACATGTCAATAGAGCCGTGAGAGAAACGCATATGCCCATTGCACTTCATATTAACTTTCCCCTTTGCCGGGCCCGTTTCCCCCCAGCCACGAGCCAGTGCGCGGCAGCAATTCCCATGTCTGTCTGTCTGTCCACTGCTGGTCTGAGCTGCACGTTACCTCTGTCCCCATCCCTTCCCCCAGCTTCCAGCAAAACAAAGGTGGGCGACGCTTTTTTCCTGCTCCTACAGGCAGTTGGTGAGCAGCTTTCCTGAAACAATAACTCTCTTATTGAGAACAAATGTTGACATTTGCAGAGAGCGAGAAAAAAAGCAACCCAGGAAGTGTAAAGTGGAAAGCGACCCTCTTCCTATTTGATGACAGTGCCAATTCCTCCGGGATCCCACCTGAGATTAAAGCCCGAATTTCAATAAATCAGCTCTAATGAAACCTCTGGCCCCGAAGAGGGAAGGGTTTGCCCTTCCCGCTCTGAAATGAGCACAAAAACGAAGGGCGGGGGTTGGGGAGAAGAGGGAGTAAATATAGAAAGGGGTGTGAGATTTTAATCCCAGGGGGCCGATTAGCATCGTTATGAAATAAATCATACACAAAGTGATGTATTTTATCGTTCATCTCTCTTTTCTTGTTACACTGAAATAATCACATTGTTTTTGCCAACAATCTAGCAAGGCTACACTTTCCTCCTGCTTTCAATTTTGATTACTAAATCTCAAATGATGTTGAATATGCAGTTCTCGCCCATTATTTTCTTGTTTAAAAAATAAATTCATATGCCAAATCATTTCAGTGGCGCCCATCTGCATCCATGAACCGTTTGTGAATTTCTCAGAGGATGAGAGAAGTCCATTGGGTTTTACATACATAGTGAATACTTGAAAGCGAGTTTTCCGAGTCTTTCTACTTTTCTTTCCAGAAAGAAATCCAGGTCTAAATACTAGCAAGGGTGGGTAAATTATGGAAATCTTTTATAAGTCTTTGGGCGTATAAACATCAAAGGAATGTCGTTAGCCTTTTTTAATCTCTGCCACAGCTTTTGGTTTTTACCAATTGAAATGTACACTTTGTGTCCAACAGAGACCTGGGACGTATAACGTGGGTGGTGGGGGCACATGGAGTAGGAGCAAGAGTGGGGGAAAGAAAGTTTAGGCATCTCCCCTGACATAAAAAGTCCCTCCGTAAAACCTTCCTGAACTGCACAGTAAAGACAGTCAAGGATGATTATAGTAAATATTTGCAATCTACATCATATGCTAAATTGGAGGGGAAAAAAATTAATTACTTCTTAGCTGTTTGCCTAATTGTACTACACACTACATGCAGATACAATTGCATTCTCCCTCAATGAAAAGAGGATGTTACAGGAGCAAAGCCGCATCATCCTACAAACACCATAAGAGTATGTCTAGGCCTCCAGCTGCAAAGATCTTCACCGCTTTAGATTTAGCTAGATGGATGCCAGAGTATTCTGGGACAATATTATTAATTTCTGCCCTTTCAGCTGAAAAACACACTCATTTTCTCAGTCAGATGTCTTTATAGCGGTATATTACAAAGGGGGTAGGGGGTGGGGTGTGTGCAAGGGAAGATGGATCATGGGAATTGTGTATATGCATTCAAGAAAACCAGCTTCCTTTCCCCCTGTTTAATATAATCACAACATATTTCCGGACTCCAGACTAGCAGGGCTCTTTATCCAGTTAACATTCCCAAGGCTGATGCCTGAAGTATCTAAGATCACTTTCAAATGCCCTTTCTAACAAGACCTGAGCAGGAGGCCACTAATTTTCACTGAACAAAAAGCCACTGGAGAGAGATCCGTTTGTCAATATCAACTGGTCCAGCAATTTCCCATCTTCAGACACATCAGCCTATCTGAGCTGGCAGATGTTTAGACAAGATTTTATAAATTGTTCAATATCAGACCATAATGAACCCCAACTGACCATTCCAAAGCAGCTAAAAGCATTCAGGATCTCCCCTGCTGGGATCTAATAATGCTCTCATGCTGGAACATTATTAATCATGGAATAAAATAGATGAGCCTCTTGAAAAATAAGTGTATGATTGATTAAAGGGCAATCTAAGAAGCTATTATTCTTGTTTTATAACCGTAAGTTATATTCACTCAATTTATCTTTTGGGGAAAACAAATGATTGTTCGTTTCTTTTCTGAAATGATATTATATGAGGATTCCCATTATTTTACTAAAAATTAAAATTAAGAGATGGTTAATTTTATGATTCAAATCAAAACTGATTTCCAATATGACTGTAAAGATATGGTTTACTGATAAAAAGAGGGAAGACCATAAAAGAATCCAAACAAGTACTGGACTTCTAATATTTTCCTTTTTTTTTAAATTTGCATATTTTAGCCAGTAGCAGAAACAAAGTAATTAGAAGTTAGTCACTGTTGATAATATTTTTTCCCTAGAAATAGTGAATTTAAAGAATGATAACTCAAATAAAGAGCTACTTCGCACCCAATATAAATAGTTTATGAGAAACATGCATATATTCCCATCACCATTTCTATGCATATTCATATATATATATACAAATATGTATTTGTACATATGTGTGTATTTAAAGCTGAATTATAACGGAGCAACCCAGAAGGAATTAATTTATGCAAAGCATATAGTTGCAACATATGTAAATTGCTTACTCATTTTATGGTCTTAGTTCTACTAGTGAAATTAGAACTTTCCTCATTTTCTAAATAATAAATTAGTGTTTTTAGGGAAATGAACGAAAACACAATGTTGTTGCAGACTAGTCTGTTTTTATTTACAATTAGAGATATAAATTAGTAAAGAATTCTTGTTAAACAACCAAAGATTGTATAACCATCAATGTTTCAAATAAAAACCAGGCAAAATTTATTTACAAAAAGTTCAGATTCCATTGCAATACAACTTGCATAAATTACTAGAAGCTTTATATCGTTACAAAAATAAATATCAAATTTGTTTCCACTTTGTAAGGACTCAAGTTCTCCAATCACGTCTTTATTTTCTCTACTGTATACATCTTTTACAAATAATTTTTACAATAAATCCTATCACACCTATCGAATAGATACCGTGGCAATGAAGTGATCAATTCAAGATATCCTGAGAAAAACAGATCTGTTTTCAAAAGTCACACATACATTGGGGAAACTATACTATACCAGCAAACTCACATATGTCCAACAAAATTCTGGTTTAATAATTAGATTCTGAAGATTTAATAGTGCTCTGTGGTCTTCTTTTATACAGTGGCACCAGATGTGATCCGGATTTAGAGATTTGTTATATATATTAGCTCGGGGAGAGATGATGGCTTGCTGACTTTTTTCAAAGCAATTGTGACACCTACCTGTGGACCAAGGAAAAAACCAGATCATCCAAAAATCCTTCAATTAAAGTCTAACACCATTAAACGGGGTGGGTGGGAAAGGAAGTAAGGCAAAATTCTTACTCATCTAATTTCTTCTAACAAAAATAAAAGTTAGTTGAAAAATATCGGCAAGGCAATTTTTTGTTGCTGTTTATTTAGCTCTAAACAGTGGAAGTATTCAGAGTTCCTTTGCTAGCTAGGCAAGAGGCAAGTCACAGATAACATACCTTGCTTGAGATTCATGTCGGTCTCTAATAATTGTTCCTTTTAGTTTTAAATACGCAGTCACTGCGTGAACCCCAATCAGAATGTACAATTTTAGCACTGCCACGTGAGCACAAGCGCTCTGTTTTAAAATAACAATACCTTCAAAGGTATTTTTTTCTAAAGATTTCTTTCCATAACGTTTAAGCAGTCCCTACAAGCTTTGCTTTACACAAGCAAAGAGTATGCAAAGTGAGGGAACTGTCTAACCTGACTTGAAAATTAAGACAAACCCAAGAAAGGAAAGTTGTCATAAGAGATTTCAGAAAACAGCAGAAAAAAATTGTTTTACTTTGTGATCAAACTCTCGAGTAATGAAGAAAGAAATTAACGTTAAGCAAGTCTAGAACTGTGCAGCACATCTCAGACCCGATGCCAAATGATCAGTGTAATAGAAAATGTTCTCACTTACTTGCATTGCTGTGTGATTGCACTTCTATAGGTATGGTTGTACTCCTACTGTGCAGACTTCAGTGGGATCTGTCAAAATATAACCGTCAGTTAGTCACAGGACACAGACAGCTAACTAGATTATACAGTCTGTGTAGGTCTCAACCCTCACTGGTGCAGAATTCGTAGCTAGGTCTTTTAAAAGACTCGCCAACATTTTATAATCACCTGTATCTCGAGTATTTTTTTAGAATAAACTGACAACCACAGTAGTGCAAAACTTTTTCGAAAACAAAAAAAAAAAACCAAACCCAAAAACGCAAACAAACCAATAGAAGCAACCAGTTACAAAAAATGTCACGGTCCACGTAATTTCACGTTCAAGGTCAGCAATTATCTCAACCCAAAGCTGAAAAAAACCCCGTGAGAATACTGGAAACAAAGAGAGTCAAACCAGTTTGTCAGGAAAAAAAATTTACAGGCAATGACACCAATGCTCACTGGATAGCTTTGTGTGTAGTTTTCCTTTTTTTTAAAAAAAAAAGACTTTGTAAAGCTGCATCTGCAGCCTGTGAGACTGATCTAAAAGTCGCGTTTTACATTTCCTCTCGCAGTTCTTAGGGGCAGGTAGCGATATGACGGCGACATGCCGTTTTTAATCCCCAGATTATACGAGTGCCCATCTTCGCTCTGGCAGCGGTGGCACTGTTTTCTCAAGAGAAGGCTTCAGTATTTACAGCGCACAGGGGACGTGTACGGGCCGGGGAAGGAGGACGAGGGAGAAGAGGGAAGAAAGCGGCAGAAACAAGTCACCTACCTTTCTTAGAGTCATAGCTAGAGGGCCTGTAATGTTGTTCTAGCTGGTTAGTGATCGTTTTCAAAGAGTCACTGCTCTGTTTGTGGACAGAGCTGGCATTTAGGACAGTCTGACTTAGTCCCTCGTTTGAAGCCACTGCTGCGGAGTTGTATCTCAGGATTCCCTGGCTCTGCAGAGCGTTAAAGTTCCCATAGTTTGTATAATTGCTATAAAAAGGTGAGGTGTAATAAATATGCCTCCCCAGGAGGGAGGAGGGCGAGTAGGCAGCGCTGTGCGGGGCGGAGGCGGGGGTGGCCGAGGATAGCGGCGCAGGCTGGCAGCTTTGGGCCAGGGTCTGACTCTTGAGGTCCGAGGTGGCGATTTCGGCCAGAGACCAGAGCTTGGGCTTGCTGGCCGGCGTCGGGGGACCGGGGGAGGCGCGGGGGCCCAGCGCCGCCTTGCTGGCGCTGCGAGCGGCGTCGGCGTGCGGGTGGCCGAGGAGCGGGGCCTCCACGGCCGCCAGCGGCGAGGAGGTGGCGGGCTTGGCCGGCCGGTCGCGCTCCCCGCCGCCGCCGTCATCCTCCT
>VZTX01023925.1:461010-479962 GCA_013400915.1 Pardalotus punctatus | reverse complement strand
AAGGACAAAAAAAAAAAGGAAGTCACACTATTTAGTTTTTGAACGAGCCGCGAGCAATCCAGGCGGTGAGGGCAGAAGCGTGGAGGTCCCGCCGCTGCCCAGCGGAGCCACGGCTGCTCCTTGCAGCACCTCGGGCTGTTTCGGGGCGGGCGGAGGGAGCAGCCCGTGCCGGGCTGAGCTGGACAACCTCCCTGCCCCGGCGGGAGGCAGGGAATGAGCTGCGGACAGGGCCGGCGGGGCGGTGAAGAGCTGGTTCGGGCACACAGGCTCGGGCTCAAAGGCCCCCCTCGGCCCGCCTGACTCCGGGGGAAGGAGCGCTCCCCATCCCCCATTCTCCATCCCCGGCCCCGCGGGAGGCAGGCAGGCAGTGCCACGTCTTTGCTTCTGCGTTTCCTTCTGGGCCGGCGCTCCTCGGCAATGCTGCTCCAGCGCTGGCCGGAGTCTGAGCTCCTTCAGCGCCTGGCGTACTCGAGAAGTGCGTGATGGACAGAACACAGGAAGAGCGGCAAGACTTAACTGGACAGCTGGTTTATTTTAAGGGCTTACGTTAATATGTCACAGGGATAGTCAACAAGTAGGTTTGGGCCCTCCGGTAGGCAGGCTCCTGGGAGTGTTTCACCCGGAGCAACTGTGTCTAAATGGAGTTCTCCTACTGGCTCTTCCTCATACTTATGCTGGAGTTAAAATTGTTTTCACCAATTTTGAAGTCAGTCTGCCTTTCCCATTGCTGTTGCCATCGTCTGTTTGATCACTGCTTTTAACACTAGAGAGCACCTGCTCACCTGCTTTGTGCTTTTCTCTCATTCATTCATAAGTACATTCACCTCCATGTGTGTACACATCTATGTGTATCCTTCATCTGCAGACCCACAAACACATTTCTAGATCAAGCCTACTCACACTCCCAAACCAGAACATCTTACTCTCTTCTTTAAATAACCTTCCTGAACAATGAGACCTCTTCGTATCCACTTAAAACTAGGTAGTTTCCTTTCTCAGAACAATCAATCATCCCCATTGTATGTTACAGCAATTTGAGGTTGACGGAATATTTCCAAAAGTAGACAGAAAACCTGTCATCATAGTCAGGAAAACTATTACATCTTCATGTACTTAGCAATACCATGAGGTATTAAAACAAAATCTATTTAAAAGTAATGCGTAATTCACAAATATACAGGTAGCTTTATGATAATTTTGAATTTTCTTCCATTAATGGCCAGAATCAAGGGCAATTAAATTTTTACTTTCATAAAATTTAAATTGATATTTCCTTTAAGTCAATATTAAACTTGCACTCTCCCTTGCATTTATTTAAGGAATAACTTCAGATTTTTTTTTCTGTCTTTATTTTTTACTTCCACATTTTACTCCAAGTTACAATCTTTGAATTTGGGGGGGAATGTTCTTCACAATATTAGTCCCCGATATATAAAGGTTAAACAAGAACCCTCCCAAATATTACTCTGAATATTGTAGCAAGCAAAAAAACACATATTGATATTTCTAACGCATTAAAAAATGCTGTCTATGTTTACTAGTGTAGTCTCACTGCTTTTCTTGGCTTTGTAGCAGTACTGGAGTAGACTGTGATTTGAATCAAGTTTACAGCCTTCCCTCATATCACATAAAGGAAAGGCAGACAGGCCATCTGGCCCCTAGCTTTTCAACCTAGAACTGTGCAGATTTTATGTAACTTTTGTCTCAGAAAGGCTGGTCACTATTTTATCAACGAGAAGTCTAAACATGCACATTTCTTCTCATACATCTGACCCGTTTCCATCATAAGGGGCACAGAATGAAAATTCACAAAAAATTGTGCTTTCATTCCTTCTGATATCAACATGACTTTAAGAATGACATGAGCTGTTGCCTTTGCTGTGTGTTTGACTATGCTCAGCACAAGAGTAGGACCTTGTAGCTAAAATACTGTGTACAGGCTGAACCTTCACACTAGGGAAGGTTTGGAGAGATTGTATTGTTTTGCTTGTAGTAAGATAGCTGCGAAAAAAATCTTGACTCAGGTCTTCTAAAATATCTGTGTTAAACTAATGCCAATACAAACTAATCAACAGATTTTCTTCAGTTTTCAGAAAGACATTTTATTTTTGAAGCGTAGGTTCTGGAAACTTAAAAGAAATCTCTTAATGCTTACCAAGAGGCAATGAATTCTGCTTTATGCAGCCCAGCCTTAAAATACACGACCTTTTAGTGTATCACTAAAAGGGAAATAGTGCAATAATCCTTTTTTCATTGCTTGGATGTTCCCCAATTGTGAATTATTGAAGTCCTAGAAGTTGTGTATCCTCTGCACTTTTGAACATGGACTTTGAAATTTGTTGAGAATTATGTGATGACATTATCTTAAACACCAGAGGTACACAATTTAAATTTTTTTTTTGCATGGAAATAAAACACATGCAAATGCACCCAATTTTTTCATCTGGGGTCCAGTTGGTGTAGTCCATATGTATGAAAGATAGGAAGTGATAAGGATGGGAAGAAAAAAACCCAAATAATTAACCAGCAACTTCCATTATGACATATTTTCTCAGGTAATTCTGTCCTGGGATCATCATGATTATAATGTTGGTCTTTTGGTTTTTTCATGCTGTTGGAGTCTCAAAACTAAAGTAACCCAAAAGTTTCTCCCTTTCTCTCAGCTTTCCCTCCCCTGCAGTGAGTCCTTTTCCGTCACTTAGATGAGATTTTCTAGAAAGTAATGTTGTGCCAGATGCATTATGACTTGGCAATGGTGGACTTGCCTTTGTGACCTTCAAAGGGAATAATCTCACCGGAAGAACTTTATGAGCTCTTTCTTGTTTGAACTCCAGTCAAGAGTCAGACATGTAAAATATCCTTCACTATAGGTTAGCAAGATTTCCTTATAAACTAATGAGTCTTAATTCTGTAAATATGCTGTTTTAAGAAATTGTTCAACACTGTTCTTGTAAGAATGTATGGTCTTTGGCTTCACACAAACACAGTTAATGCAATATACGCATTTGCAAATCAGTTAATTTCTTTTTCAAGCAGTTTTGTTTCATTTCCAACACCTCTCTTGCTCCAGTTGAATTTATGAATCTTATCAGATTTATGAGCTCTATCCACTAAAAATATTTCCGTGAACTTGATTAAAAAATATGTATAAAGGGAAGAAACGTTAATTCTAATCCTTGTCAAAAGTACAGGATATAAAGGAAACTTTTTCCTGTAAATATGCTTGGTTTAAATATGCAGCTAAAAGAAGAAACAGTACACTTAACATGCTGTGCTCTTTTTGTTATTTACTTTTTCTGGTTTTACCTGATTAATGGAATGGTCTCTTTCAGCTCTCTTAAAATAAGAGATGTCGCTTAAATATTTCTTAAAATAATTTAGTCCACTAACACTTGAAACTGATGTGTGACTTTTACTCAGAACTAGTCTTTTACTTGTCTTTTCTCCTTCCCTTTTCCACTTTTAAAATCACTGCTCAGTATTTTGGTCAAAGGAACATGTAAGCTGTGGTTGCCACTTAGCTTTGAGACTCGCAATAACATTCATAGGAAAACTCAGTGAAGCTGTTTTTGTTTTTTTTTTTTTTTTTTTAAAGAAGTTAATAATGCCTTTATCCATATTCAAGATTACTCTTTGATATTATGTAGGAGATCAAGAATCCATAATTACAGGTGCAACACAAATGCACAGCTGAAAGGACAGCTCCTAACCCTCACAGTAAAGAGGATGCATATATAAAAATAGCAGTGAGGAGGTATTAATGCTAACAGACTTTTACAGATCCGTTAGTAAGTTCAGAAATATAAATTATATTTTTCAACTGAAGACTTTCAGTTAAGTCATAAAAACGATGACAGACACAGAAGAATCAAAGAAAATGTTAAGAGTTGAAAGGCTGTGCAAGCAATTGACTTTTCCAGCCAAGAGGCAGGACCAAGTGCACAGCAGGACTGGACTAACACAGCTGACCATTGGGTGCACACACAACGTGAAACTTTATACGGAATGAGCCAGGAGATGAAGCAAATTAGACACTTCTCCCAAATCCACTGTGCCTGTATCTTGGGTTATTGCTCTTGCTGGCAGTTTGCTGTTTGCTCTCAAAGAGCCAAAAAGGCTTCTTATTTACATGGGTACAGATTCACTCTTTCCACCAAAGGAGCATGGAGTGTTAATTACCTTGCTGTAGGGATGTCATCAAGTAAACATTGTCACTGTAATTACACTCAGACCTGACTCCTCATCATTAGCCTGGTAGGAGAAGAAAATTCAGTAAAGCACATGAAAGCATCTGCAGTAAGGTTCTTCTCATCACTACTTTTATTAAAAAATGTATTAAGAATTACTTCCTTCACACAGCACTTGTATTTCATTATTTTATTATATTTTTCATATTCAATTGTTGATATTTACACAAAAACTATTTAAATTAGTTATTTAAAGTACTTTGGAGCTGGTCACTTGATCTTTCTTGTTTCGTTAAAACATGCCTGGGGGACAATATCAACAGTAGAGGAAATGCAGCTGAGGGACCAAAGGTTGGATTACACACCAAGACAATCATAGAATGGTTTGGATTAAAAGTGACCTTAAAGATCATCTAGTTCCAAGCCCTCTGCCATAGTAAGGGACACCTTCTGCTAGGCCAGGTTGCTCAAAGCCACATCCAACCTGGCCATGAACACTTGCAAGGGTGAGACATCCACAACTTCGAGAACGTAGATTGTTACTTTGGCTCATACACTTGAAAATTCTATACTTTAAATCCTAGGTTTTTGTTGAGTTCCACAATTAAAAATTCCTTTTCTATTATGCAAGTTATTCTGTGTAATATCTAAGTTCTAGATTTTGTCAGACTAATATAAAAATGTTTTATCAAATAAGATACATATATATAATAACAAATAGTTTCAAGCATTAAGGCACTTCCTGTTTCATCCCAAGAGCTGTATATAATATGTAAAATTCATATAAAATTTTGGGATAAAAAAAACAATATAGAAACAGAGCACAATTTATAAATCAGGAATGTGTTCTCTCTGGACTAGCAAGAGGGATCCCAGGTAAGCATATCAGGACAAAATCTGTCTCAGCTCACACCCCCTTCATTTCTATTTGACTAAATTAATTTCTCATGGGAGTATGAAGGCAACTGTGCTGATCACCATCCAGCCTGGATGACCAAGAGTTCAAGCCTGTAGGTTGCATTGTGGAGGGCACTCCCTCCACTGCGTAGTCCCAAATCCTGTGTAGGGATTAGGGCCATGGACACTGCTCTGATGGGCCCATGGACACATACAGGGGATCACAGGACTGCCACTGGAATCAGCTGTCTGGGGAAGCTGCTCTGATGACAGATCAGAAAGTAAATACTACAAGGGGTAAATTCCTGTGGTTAAGATCTGTCTGAAGAAGCTGCACCGGCAGCTTGGCCTTGATTTTTGGGAGTATTTTGGCATTGCTTCAAGAGGACTTCTGGGCCTCAAAGACATTTCCAAAATAGTTTCAAATAGTTGCTCTCTCAGAGAACAGCTATGTTGCAAATGGTATTTTACTGTAAAGGTTATTCTGGGAAATTCAGGGCTGAGAATTCTTACTTTAGCACCAAGAAAATTGCTAATTAAAAACAGAATTATAAAAGACCTAGCTGAAAATAATATGATGGAGACAGATCACCATGGCTTCTGTAAAAGAAATCTGTGCCTCTGTAAGATATTCACATTCTTTGTTCACATTAATTATTGGGTGTGATAACAAGAGAGTGAATACAAGAAGATTGGAAGACATGATTTATTTGGACTTTCACAAAAGATGACAAAATTCATCCTATAAATCTCATTAAATAGCTAGGTTCAGTAAATAGACGTGGACTTTCTTATCAACAGGTCTATCCACTCATGGATTCTTGCTGTTCTCAGTGTGGCAAGATCTAAGAAACAGGATAATTTTCAAAACCCACTTCACCTTTGTGGTGGTACATTAGCCAACAGAGCAAAGCATTCTGTATAAAGGTGCAACACTGATTTACACAGTGACATAGTAATTGTGCTACTATTATTTTTACCTAATTTTTATTGCTTTAATAAGTCTGATTGTTTTTCTGAACAAAAATTACCTAGGGTTTGTTGGTTTTTTTTTTTCCTAAACAGATTCTATCTCTTCAAGCTGTCATCGTACAGGCTTTTCAGTGTCTAAAATAATTTTGTTCATCTGCCTCTGCTTTTGTTAGCAACTTCAGCAACTAATTACAATTTTGGGCAAAGCAAGTCTTTGTTCAAGATCCTCATTCTTTATACAGCAGTGCCAGAACACCCAGACTTCCCAGAGCTCCTCCAGGAAAAAAATAAAATGACAAAGACCAAACTTGGTATTCCTATAATGTTAAAAAGCCTTCAAAAGGTCAAAATGAGAAAGGAGAGAAAGGGAAAGAAGAAAAAGAGAGTGAGAGAGCTTTCCAGTGAATTCTGCTTTTCAGATTAAAAAAAAAAAAAAAAAAAGAGGAAGACAATATTTATTAAACAATATTTATTTATTTAAGAGAAGATTTGTCCTCCAGAGAAACACTAGAAAAAACAGAAGTCCTCCATATGAATTCGTCATCACCAGAGGACTCAGTCAATTAGGAACAGAGCAGATACTTTTCATCTCAGGGACATCAAATTGATTTAACCTGGTTTCTTTTCCAGCATCCTGGTACCTGCTGTGATCCGTATTCAACCAGCATTACTAAATAGGGACAGCATAAACCTAACCCATGTTGACACACTCACGCAGCATTTTTCCCTGTGACCTAGAATCGTGCTTACCTGATACTTTGGGAGCCTGTGTAGATTCAAAAACAAAGTAACTTTGTTCCTGAGGTGTGATACTAAAACACCTGACCGTTGTAGATGCATGGCACAGCAGCAGGACATATGGCTCAGCATTTTGGGTCAGCATTATCTCAAGGTGCTCTTCCTCCAGAACAATTTGACGGGCATGTACATTTCTGGAAAGTCTGGGAATGTGTGAAAATACCCTGTAGGCTCTGTTTTTCCTAAAGGCCATGAGTTTTCCTTTTCTGCTTAACCTCTCAGATCTTCCTCTAATTCAGGAGAGTCCTTAGTCTGCAAAGTGAGTGTTGCATGTCCTCCACCTTGTTTTCAAAGTAATTATATTTCTTTAATAATTGAAATCACTAGTGATAATGACTCTGACATTGTTTCCTCACTAAATTCCAAAGAGGACATTTTTGTCATGCCTGTGAAAATCTATGGAATAAAAACTGCCAAAATATGTTGAGGCTCTCTGTAAAACAAGCCCTTAAAATCCCTGCATTGGAAGTGATCAGGTGTGATTCCCAGCTAACATAATCTAGTTTATGAATAAGGAGACAATTTCTGCCAGCAGAGATTTTACCCATAGCTATTCTGGAGAGTTATTTGTGTGGAGATCACAGAATGTTTTGTCCTGGAGTGTCTGGTACACAGGCATCTAAGAAGGACTGGGCAAAAGGAGGAGAGAAGGAATGTAAAAGAAAATGCAAAATAATAAAAAGCAAGAAAAACCATTCATGACATATCTGTTTCCAATTTTTGTTCTTAACAGATCTGGGTTTCTGGTAGGCTATTCTGGTTATGACTAAACAAACTCTTTGGGAGCACTTCTGGTCTGTATGGCCAGAAAATGTTCAGTGCTTACATGTCTTTTGGCTCTTAATGTTAGCTTGTGTGTCAGAAATTTAAACAGGTTTCTTTTTTATTCTTTTTTTTTTTTTTTCTTGGAACAGAACCAGAGATATGCCAAAAAATTTTGCAAGATTGTGTTAAGTTTGTTGAGTGCTTCACTTTGAAAAGAACTTTGTAATTTTTTAAAAGAATCAAATATTTCCTTTTGACATTTTTTAAAGTCAAGCATTTCAATTATTTAATTTGAAATAACATTCCATTTTGAAATTTTCTTTCAATTTTTTTTTTTAGAAAAACAGTTTTAAATGGTTTTTGAAGCCACATAAAATATTTTGGGTTGCATCACTTTTGCAATGTTTCATGAAACTACAAAAAAGAAAATAGTTTTCAATTTGATCAAAAAGAAACTTTCCTTTTTTGCTTTTTTTTTTCCCGTGAACTAGCAGTGAACAAAAATAAATTTTCCTCCCTATTTGACTATCGAGAGTAAATGAAGAATATTAAGAAGTTCATTAATATATTTTTGTAATTTTTTCATACACCTTTTAGAGGCTGTTTAATGTCATAGATGAAATTTAATTAACTGTTTCACAGTATTTCTATCATTCACGTATCTCTAGTGCTGAGGAGCAAGACTGGGGTGGGTCACTTTGGGTTCCACATCTTGTGAGAAGACAGACAGAGCTTTGATGATGATCTAGACCTTTTTTCCTTTCTGCAAGCAACCCGAAGAGACCAAAGGGTCTTTTAAATGCACAATGACAATTTATATGGAATAGAAAGGAGAACATTTAACTTTATAAATGAAGAAACAGTTCCTCTCTCTGTGAGGACTGAATATACATACATATAAGAGAAGAAATGTTTATAACCAACTTCACTCATCTTGCCCTGTGTGATGTTAGGTGGGTACTCATTTCCAGGTTTGGTTTCAGTCAATTTAGTAACTTTCTGGGTTGCAGCAAGCTTCGTGCAGTCCTCTCTGATCCCTAGGAAGTTTTCTTCCTGTTGCCAAGGGAGCCTGGCTGTGCATATGTTCCCCGCTCCTTTCATGAACCTCTCCTGAACAGCAGGCACCCATCTCCTCACTAGGGCTCTCATTCTATTCTATTCTATTCTATTCTATTCTATTCTATTCTATTCTATTCTATTCTATTCTATTCTATTCTATTCTATTCTATTCTATTCTATTCTATTCTATTCTATTCTATTCTATTCTCCGCACTAGACCCTGAAGAAGCCTGGGAGCTCCTCCTATCCTCCTCCTCCCACCCAGTCCTCAAGCATGCTCATCTGTTCTCCAGGGAGAAGAGGAATCTCTGCTCCCTCCAGGGGGTCCATCTGACCTAGTCAGTCCCTTTTTAAAGGAACAGAGAACAAAGAGTAAAACAGATGCTGTCCAAAATAAACCTTTTCACATGCCAGAAGAGAAAATCAGCACATCTCCCAGGCTTGGTTCTCTCAAACACCCATCATGTGGATACTTAGGCCCTCCAGCTGTTTGTTTCCTGTGTATGGAGCGATGAGACCGTTATGGTAACTTCTGCACAAACTGGCCAAGATCCATCGGAACTTTTTGATCCAAAGCTTTTACCCATTTCCAGATTGCAATTTGCTCATTGCATTTTGCACAAGACATGAAAGCAGAGAGACTTAACCCGAGGCTGTTTGTTTCTCTTGCAGGCTAATGAAAATAGCAAGGGCTGTGCGGCCAACGGTGTCTAACATGGTGTGCCTACGAGCTGCCTAAAAACCCTTGTGCTACCGTGCAGGGGCTTTGATAGCCACGCTGGACTTTTTGGAGTACAACCATCTCTTTCATATCCTCCCCCCAAAATGTGCTAATTGCTACTACCTCGCTAGCAAGCTCAAGCTGAAGTCTTCTGCAGCAGCCTGATCCAGTCTGAGAGTTTCTCAGTGTCTGTATGGGCTCAGGCCAGTAATTTATGGCAGAATTAGAGAGAGAGCAGGGTGAAGTTGAGAAACATTTTCAACATTTTTACTGCGGTATCTCACTGTCTTGCTATGTTCAGGTGTCTTATTTTCCTTCATGGAAGATTAATGGAACTGACTGATGATGGTTTCATGCGGTTTAGGGCCAGAAAGGATTATTAGATCATCTTAGCCTGACATCCCATGCATTACAGCCCATAAAAGGTATATGCACATGACACGGTGCAGTGCCGTGCAGAGATACACACGCTACCTCTGAACAAATTAGCTCAGCTACAGGAAGCAATAAAGCTGCATTAGACTGGGAGCAGTGCTGAAAGCGCTACAGCTAACGGAGTCCAGGCGCGGCAGCTCCGGGCTCTGCTCTCTCCAGGACCTAAACTGTCAATGCCAGACATGGTTCAGATGCCTCTAATAAATTCCCTCTACCAAGCAAACTATTTATATTTAAACTTTTCAGTTTTTAGGGATGCTAAGCTGTGTTTCACAGGAGAGATGAAGATCATGGCACCGCTGACTGGAGGGGATTTGTCCATCAATGCTCCTCACACTATCGCTACAAGGAAAGCAAAACCTCATTATATCCCTGCCTGGTCAGAGGCTTGCGTGAGGTGACCCATGACAGTTCAGGCCAGCTTTCTCTGTTGGGTGACCCCTGCCACAGGCTATCCCTACCCACAGTCTATGTGGAGGGACCTGGCAGCCCAGTTTTTTGGCTTAGTGTCCTGTTTAACTCATCTCACAGCCAATGCTTGAAAGCTAAGGCAGTGTGTGGAGACAAGACCACCTCTCTGCTTCCACTCAATTATTCTTATTTTATAAGACTGTGGATCATGTCAAGTCAAATTTTTTTTTTTTCCATATGCTTGCCCTGGTATTTGAGGTGGTTAACCCACAGTATCTTTAAATTGATCCTTTTGCCATAGTTTTCTAGAGCAGAACCACTCAGTGTACAGGCACAATTATCATTCTTTATTCCCAAGCATATTACTTTGTAATATATTAGTATTATTAAATAAATTGGAGGCGGGGGGGATGGCATTCTAAGCAGTGCATTTGGATCATTCTTGATGATCTTCTCCATTATCTACCTCACTAATTCCTGAGTTATCTGCAAAACTTATTAAGAAAATTTTTATACCGTCTTTTACATGACTGGCATATATATAAAATAATATGGCTAAAAAAATTCCCTAAAGAACAGGAGCATCTAGTCTGAGGTCTTTCAGTGAGCTAATTTTAACCTGATCTGCGTAGTCACTGTTAATTTCAAAGTGTCCTGTGTTTTGGAGAAATCCAGATTTATTATGCTAGTACACATTGATTAGACTTGTAGTCTTGACAAAAATAGTTGTTTGGTCACAATTTTTTTACCCAAGCTTATCTGTAAACAGAATTCTAAATTTAAAATCTTTTAGTTAAACCAAATTGAGTGATCTTTCATCAGAATTGTATTGGCACAGAAAATTTTTCAATAACTTGAAAATTCCCCATTTTTCATGTATTTACAAAACATAATGGTGGTTGTTTAAAAGTATGATAAGTTTCTATGCAGCTTTCGCCTGTAAAATAATTTCATAAGATATGCTAGTTTAAAATGATACCATTTTAGCACGTATTTTCTTGTGCCATCCTCTAAAGGTGATAAACTCCGTCCCTGGCACTTTATTGAATATGCTTGGTGTAGTGTTTTGTTGAAATGACAAAAGAATTTATACAGAAAATACAAACCTAGCTACAGTTTGCAATCTCGAATAAGCTTACATAACTTGGAGATTTTCTTGGTCCTCTACATTTAAATTCCTTTTGTTATTTTGTATTGTTGTAGTCATGGCTATATGAAGATATATTTTGCACAAATTTTGCAAGGAGAGGGGATGTTTTTAATAAATTAATAGATACAACTGGAAAAAAAAAGACAAGCTTTTGGACATGCAGTGCTTTCTTCAGGTTGAGTATATTTAAACTTGTGGATTATAATGCTTTGTTATTTATTCAGGTTTTGTATTAATATTTTATATTCTATTTTGTTTTCAATCTTTTTTTTTACTAGGATATCTTCTTGCTCAGTAAAATCTGTTTCACTTGTGAACTAGGCTTACAGGTATCCAGGATTTTGTTTTTTGACAGATTTCATATTTTGCAAATATTTACTACTTTAAATATGTGGCTGTAATGACTGTTTAATTGCAAAATATACAAAAAATAGCAAAAAATCCCTATATATATGTATGTATATATATATACACAAGCAAATAATTTGGTCAAATGTTCAGTCTACACAGGGTAAATACAATCAGATCGTGCTATCTATACCTAAGAAACAATTTGTTTTATGTTAGCAATTAACTCTTAGTTAATTTAAATAAGATCCAAAACTGAGTTATCTTTTTTGAGCTCAGGATTTTCTGCAAAAAAGATATTAACATTTATTATTTTTAGAAATACTGGAAAATTTTTTGATGCATGAGATGATGAGCAAGCTTCTTCCAGAATGAAGTCACCCCTACTAAAACTTTTAGCTTTGTTACACATTAAGGACAGATGTTATAGAATAGTACAGGCTGTTATCTACCATGAGTAGGTTTTATATTGCGAATTCTACAGACTGGCCAGTAGGTTTTTTTTATTTTTTTCTTCTTTTTTTTTTTTATGTAGATGTTTCATGCATAACATTTGCCTACCATTCTGACCTTTCAGAAACAACTAAGAATGTCTTTGATGTGAAGAGCCTGTCTGTTCCTTTTTTCCCATTTTATACTTATGGGAGAAGCTGGAAGTTTGCAAAGCTATTTTAGTCATGACAGCTATCTTACCATATTTCCAGAACCAAATGCAGAATATTTCTTGTCAGGCAAAAGCATCTCTGGCTGCTATTTTTATTATCTAGGCTCCACTCACTAAAACACAAATGGTTAAAAATGTGTTCCTTATCTGACCCGTTTTGCTTACATTATTGTGTGGAGGATACCATAAAACTGGTTTCAACACTTGAGGATATCTACTAGGATTATCCTGTTACCACCCTCTGCCTTCCTGGTTACATTAACAGCAACCTAATACCTTACCTAGAGATTATTCCATCCACTACTGAGATGGTATCCATTAGAATCATGCAATCTGCCTCTGTCCACATTATTTGTGTACTCCACCGAGTACACACTCTTTCTCTTTAGACTACTGGTAAAATTATTTACAAAGAAAAGAAGATATATTGGTATAAAGAGATCTTAAACTTTAGAAAACATAGTTTTCAGGTTCCTAGGAAAAGGAGGCTTTTCTTACAGAACTGTCACAAGAAATGGAGAAAAAGGAGAAATTTAATGATACTGACTGGTTAATAATTGCTATCACATTTTCCCATCAAAATATATTTCATTAAGTTAATAGAACTACAAGGGAATAATTAAGTAAAAAAAAAAAAAACAAACAAACCTTGGGATCCATAATGGCATAAAAGCTTGTGTAATCATGAAGTAAAGCCACCTCATCCTTACAGGAGCACATGTAAAAGCACACATTAAAGCCGTTTCACTTTCATGAAGGTGTACCTAAGTCCAGAAACAGGAAATATGAAAGTTTTAGGTTTTAGAAAGTAACGAAAAACTATGATATTTTATTTACCTCCTCTCATACAGGATAGAAATAAATAATAGTACAAAAAAAAAACCAAGCAGAAATAAGATATGTATTTGTTCTGTCAGGTATGCAATGGCATAGACATGCCTTAGCAGCCCACAGGAGAAATGTCTGAGGGTGGATGACTGAAGTGGAATCCCTGCAACAAATATACAGATCAAAAATTCAGAGCTTATGGTTAATTAGGTAGTGCTGAACAACTGAATTGTAGCCAAATCTAGCTGTCTGTGACATGTTAAAGGGGGTGTGAAACACCCGTCTGTCTATTGAGTACCAGGATTGGAATGGTGATGCTTCGGAATAAGAAAAAAAAAATTCATGCTGGTCCTTACCTTCCTCCTCCATCTTTGAAGTCTGCACTTCTACTCAGTGCCTGTTGCAGCCGTCTTTGGTTTCATTATACTGTGCTCTAATTTCATCTCCCATATCTGTGCCATCCATACAGGGTGCAGTTATAACCAGGATGTCACACTTGGGGAGTGTAGCAGCTGTGCGGATCTACCATTTCTTTCAGCATCTGCAAGAGGCAGAGCACAGGGCATGGAGTGGACTGCCTGTGCTGGCAAACACCTCTAAGGACACAGGAGCTGCCTCAGTTCTGACCTCACTGTGAATCATGATGCCACTCTGAATTCCTGCATTGGTAGGGTAGTTTTTCTTCATCCCCCAACACAGAGTTGCAGTTGTAGGCCATGGTTTTGCTCTAAACAAGTGACCTTTACATTCCTTTTCTTCTGCAAACAATCAACAGAAATCTAAACATGTGCATAACAGAATATAGTAAGAACAGAGCTCTAAATTTAGAAGTCGTGCATTTGGGATTTCAAAGCTGCTTCGAGTGCTGTTAGTACTTTTGGCAGCCCAGATTTATGTTAATTACATTAGGGTTGCTGGAGATGTCTCTTAGTGTCTGGACATTTTTGCTTGTACTCTGTCTGTCTTGGTTTCCTGCATGCCACAGTCTTCAAGCTAATGTTAAATTTTTGTTGCAGCACTGAAATCATAATTCCACACAAATTCTAAGGGGCCAGAGAGAGCTGTATTGCATAGCTTAGGTTTCTGCTGTGGTATGGACTCAGTATTAAAAGCCATTTAACATGTGACTACCACTGAAGGAAGGAGGCACAGCTGGCAGCTGTGTGGATGAGCAAGCACATTGAATGAGGACATTTTTCAAGCACTGGTTGGGGAGAGAGAAAAATATGCAAATAATTTCTTTGACAGTGTTTATTTATTTATTTTGGGGCTCACCCTATTGTTTATCATCATGATAGTTTTTGACAGATCATGTGTTGTGGTTACTTTGTATTTCAGAAGCGGATGTTCTGATATAAGGGATTTTGCCCACCCTGCTTATTAATAGCAAGGGGTAATAAACTTCCATAGCTGCATAATTTATCTTATCATATGTTACGCCTTGTCTAGGGCAAATATTTTTGTCCCTGAAAAGATAGATAATAAATAAACAATAACTTACCATAATTTGTGACAGCCAGGATGTCTTTGCCAGGAAATGTGATGACCAAGCTGGGCAGACCACTTGGACTGTGCTATCCAAAACCACCTGATTACTGGATGTGTTTGAGTAAGAATTTGTGAATGCCCAACCAATACAGTCATTCTCCCCTATGACAAAATGTGGCAAATGAAAAGTATATTGCATTTCTATGCAAACCTTCTCACTCTTGTTCCAGGTGTTTTACTTCATTCAGTCTCATATGGGATCAAGGGCAACTGATCAAAGACGTGTAGCAAAAATCTGCTTCAGTCAAAACATCAGCCTTGTAATGTCCAAGCCTGGTATCAAATCTTGCATATATTCATGGAAGCCTGTGCTTCCAGAAGAACTTAACAGGAGAAGATGATGGTCTGTGGATCCTGGACTTTTTCACACTACCGTTCCCTTAAGGTCTGTGGTGACAGCAGTCAGCTGTCACAAGAAAAGCAGTCTCAGCAGGATTCAGGGTAACAAGATGGCATTGCCATATTACAGGTCCAGACAGGGAGGGGATTAGTGTCCAATTAGTAGAGCTTGGTTAAAAGAAAGCATGAAGGCAAGATGGTAAACTCTTATTTGTCTAGAAGCTGGCTCAGAGATTCTCAATGGCTGCGGAGAAAACTGAAATTTCTTGGGATGCAAGGACCAGGAGAATGGTGGGAACTCTTACAGTGAAAGTGAGATGGAGAGGGGGAAAAAGCAGAGTGAAATTAAGAGCCAAGAGGAAAACCTGGAGATTTAAGGTTTTGGAGTTTTTTTGGAAGTTTTTGTTTGTTTGGTTTTTTTTTTGCTCCTGCCCAAATAAGTTGTCTTCTTTGGGCAAGCTGCTCCTATGGCATGGAATGCCTTACTTTCATATGAAATACCATCCCTCAGCAGTACAGGCTCACCAGGAAAGGGGAAGGGAGACAGCATATCCAGGACTACTTGCTGCCTCCAGGAACTACCTACTTCACCATGATTACAGCTGACCCTGTTATTCTGTGGGGAGTTTGTACCACACCATACCTATACAAAGCACTGCTTTCCACGGATGACATGTCTTCTTTAATTTAACCTGGCAGAACTAACTGTCTTAAAATTCTTCTGGCTGTAAAAAATACTGTCTGTGTCTGTCTGTGGCAGCTGATTGGAATATTCTCTTTACTCTTTAAGTACTACCCGGGGTATTGGAAGCAGATCAGAAAGAGCTAGTGCTAGTAACCCCAGCAGATGCCTGAAGCACAGTGTATTCATAAGCTGAAGTTGCCCTTCCGCTAGTTCATGTGCACACCTGGAAAGGGGCATATTTTCCAGCAGGGGAACTCCCATCTGCTCTGCCCTTCAGGTCCCGTTTCTCTAAGGCAGCTAAGAAAATCGCTTCTGAGGAATAATACATTAGCATGTGTTTTTAACCTGGAACAGATCTAGATCTGATAGTAGGCGCATTATGAAACTCATGTGTGTGTGTAAGCAGTTCTCTGGATGTAATTTGTACAAGCAAAGCCATGGTTTGATTCTTCAGTTATGAGCCTTTGGTTCTTGGACTACAGCTGGCAAGGATAAATTTATAGAGCTTCATCTATCTGCTGAGGTATCAGCTGAGGGTACTGAGCCCACCTTCTTTCATTCACACTGCCCCTTGCAGTGAGTACTCCTGCCCTTGAGGTGCCAGAGCTGGGCTGCACCCTGTCCTTCATCTCACTCCCCTTATAATCAGGCCTCTGTTTGCTCCATGCTTATTTGTACGAGACCTCATTGTTCAGCGATTTCCAAAATATGGTCTGGAGGCTTGCGATAATACTGGGTATTTATACACAAAACTCTTTACAAAACAGAGGATTTTGAACCATATCACCAGCTCCCATTAAAGTTGGAATCCAGGTACCACTCAACTAATTAACATCATGCTTTGTTGTTTTTTTTTTTAAGTCTATTTCTCTACTTTTACAAAGCCTATTTCTCTACTTTTACAAAAAAATTAGGATGTTTGAAAATTAGCAGTTTAGTCTACTTCCTCTCTGAATGTAACTCTTTATAACTCAGTCTCCCTACACCTGTCTCAGACTGGCCCCCTCCCATCTTCAGTCTACAAAAATATAAGCAAAGATCAAAACAACGAACTGCTGGAGATTGCTGGAAATAGAGCATTTAAATAGGAAATGGGGTTTTCTAATCTGTGTTTGCCCTGTCCCTGTAAGGGCAGAAGATTTTATAATGGTCAAAGAAGAAGTCAGTAGAACTTTGCCATGTGGCCTGTCTCTAAACTGGAGACAAGAGGGTGAAAATAAAGCAGTTGCATAGAAGTTGCAGTACAGAAATTACAGTACATAAATTACATGTAAACTGTACTGCAGCTAAGGAAATTGGGGAGCACTGCCCCAGTGTGTTCGCAATGTTGAATCTCTCAGTCTGCGGTGCAGGGCAGGGTAGCCATGAGGCTGACTTCTATCTGACTGTTGATAGAACTCACCCAGCTTATACAACAAATGGCAGAAAACAAGTATGAGCACTGACTGCTAGAGGGGAAAGATTAAATATTCCCTGGCCAAGTCTTTTTCCTGAACAAACACATGAGTAGAGTCAGGGGTCCTTTAGTTGTTTTTTTTTTTTTTCTTTTTCGGAAGGAAGCAGTTGTTCTGGGCCAGATGCAGGTGCTGTCTTGGGGCAATGTGCTGTGGCAGATGACCAAAGGCTTAGAAGGAGTTAGTGGGAAGGGATACTTTCCTGAAAAGATGTGAAAAGATGTGAAAAGAGTAAGCTTTTCACTTAAGTGAGTGAAGACTTAAGTGTAAGACTACAAATGACCACCAGGTTACTTATGAGTATGGAATATCTTAGAATGAGTAATAGTTTAGATTCTTCAGGCCTTGTGCTCACAAAATCTAATGTTATATATTTCAGCAGGTTTCATCCTTCTCTAGTGTCCATGGATGATGACTAAGCCAAATGAAATCTACACCCTCTATCCTTGTTAAATAAAATCTACTATTAATCTTCTCATAAAGTAATAGATTCTTTTCTTTCTACAGGTATACAAAGAGAAAAAGGAAAAGGACAGTAGAGGGAAGTAAAGAAAAGTTGTACAGAAACAAATATGAATGTTTCATCTGTCATTCACAAACCACTAAATTCAAAACATATTTTATTGCTTTTCCTGAGAATATTTTGCTGTCCTAGATTGTAGTGAGATATGTTTTGATCTGTTCTCTGACACTTTTTATGTTTCAGCAACAGAAAAATATAATTTTTCTCATTATATGACATTTATATTATTATATTTATATTATATTAACAGTACCGATGCTGTCATTATAGTGTCTTTTTTTTCCTTACACCTCTGTTAAATGATATCTGACTTCAGCCTTGAGGAATTCTGTAGTTTGACTGACTGAAAGACTGTTGTCATATTTAGATGCCACAGGTCTCCAAAATTCCAGCTTAGCTGTTGCCTGAGCAGATTTAATGGAAAAAGCTGTACATTTATGTTTAACACTTTCAGCTGAACTGGTGGAAAAATCCTCACAGTTGAAAGCATGTGGCAGAATCAGTGTCACAAAATATTTTTATGTGGGTGTCATGCTGTGCTTTGGAGTCATTTATGCATTCATTTCTAGTTGATATTTCTTGCTAAGGACATCAATCCCAAACACGATTTTTCACAAGACCATTTAAAGTTTGAGGAAAGCTCTTAAGAACCTTCCATTAAAAAGTCTTTGAGAGTTAGTTTTTCTGAAGTTCTTTTGGATATTTGAGGAAAAGAAATCAACTAAATCTTTGTTCATGTAAGCTTCAATTCCTTCAAAAAAGTTCTACAGGTTTGTCAGGCATCATTGACCTTCAAAAAACAAATCTTTCCCTCAATATTTCATGTTTATCCACATGCCCAATAATCAGAGATCCATCTTCTTTTTAGATTACTTTTCCTATCCTTTATCAATCACTGATTTTATCAGTAGTTTCAGATTATTGACAGAAAGACTAAGTAGGAAGGAATAAGAACTGATCAATAATATTTCCCATTTCATATTTTTACTGAACAGTTAGAAAGATTTTTTTGTTTGTTTAATGAAGGTTACATTTCACTATAAATTTGTTTTCTTCATTAGGGTATGTGGTATTTGGTCAACAGAAAAACAATTCTTCACTATACTGCTTTAAGTTCTCCCCCACCACATTGTTGCTTTTTTGTGTGTATGGTTTTTTTTTTTTTTTT
>VZTX01023925.1:430515-460790 GCA_013400915.1 Pardalotus punctatus | reverse complement strand
TTTTTTTTTTTTTTTTTGTAAAAGGTCTTATGGAAAAATGCATAAAACAAGTTTCTGTAAATCCATGTTCAGTAGGTTCAGTTATATTACTATTCCTAATTCTTTTTTAATCATATCATGCTGAGTACTTGATTAATCTGTGGTCAGTGTCAGGTTATAGGGGCTGTAATTGCGATGGTCTTCCTGTTTATTTTTTCTAAAATATGGACACAATAACGTCAATTTTGGGGAACATTCCCAAATTCCTAGAAAAACAACCTTAATAATCAAAGGTTCTTTCATTAGTTCTTCTAAAAAATGTAAAAAATGCATATTTTCTAGATTTAATGATTTGAAAATGTCTAGCTTTAACAGATGCTGTCTGGTATCCAGGTAATAAATTTTCCCACAGAATGTGTTTCATCATCATAACACTGTCTATATATATAATCTGGTTTTCTTCCAAACACAGTTTTGCCTTCTTGCATTAATTCTTGGTGATTCTACCATTTCTATTTTTCAGGATTTATTTTCTTTCTTGTAACATTCCAAGTATCCCACCTAACTGGCAATCAAGTAATAGCTCAATTGGACTGTGCTTTTATTAAAAGAATCCTTCAGATGCAATTACTCCCATCACATTTATGTCTAGTGCCAAAGTACAAAAGAGGGAAGCTAATATTTCCAAGCCATGAAAGACTCATGTGAACATGATTTTTGATATTTAGGGAAAAATTATATTCAGAGATCAAAATTATAATTGCTGAGGAGGGGATGTGATGAGGAATGCCACTTCCGGACTCAAACAAGGCAGCATAACAAAGAAACATCTTGTCTGTCAGGAAAAATCTCAAATGCTGAAAACGGTCCTTTGACCACAGCTGGTGATTGCAAGCAGACAAAGGACAGCTTAATGCTGGTCTGGAATATTCTCTGTGTCTTTGTCCTAGGGTTCCTGGAAGTGTCTCAGGTGCCTAAACAAAGAGTCCAGAATACATATGGAAGCCCTATTGCAGGGATGTCAGATATGACATGAGAGCTATGGAAGACACATACACTTCTGGAGCAGCAACTGAGACCAAGGAAGATGATGAAAATCATCCAAAATGGGCCATATTTAGACACATTTGCATTGCTACCCTTTTGCCAGGCTGAGAAGATGACTTAAATGAATGTGTCAATGGTATGCATTAATTGTGTTTTCCTTGTATTTAGATTTGTATTTCACATCTTGAGTTCTCTTAATACAGGAGAGCAGACAAAAATTAGAACTGGAGATACGAAATAGTGCATTTTACTAAGTACCTACAGAAGTCATATCCCAAATATCTTAAATATGTGAAATGTTTGAAAACTTTTCATCCTAAATGCTATTTATAAAAAAAGTCACTAAAATGTTAAAACACATGCTGATCAAAGACTCCCAGAAAAGACTAGTACTCTCATTCTTCTACTGACTCACATTCAATTTGTATTGTGGAGTAAATAATTTCATATGTTTGCAGACCCATTGACCTGATTGCAAACTCAGACTAGTTATATTTGCCACTTCTGCAGAAGCCTTTTTGCTGCCTATGGATGAAAGAGTCTATCCATAACAAACAGTATTTTAGTTTATGGAATAGAGTTTGAGGTGGAGAAACACTGAGTAACTTACTAAAGGTTGTAGTTAATGCTTCTAGAGGCAGAGAATTTGCTGTCAGCACATCAAGACTGAATCTGTAATTTCTTCAGCAAATATCTGTGGTGTATATAAACAGAAGTGAAATTAAAAATTCAGTGAGGTTTAACCTCACAACAGCCAAAAAAGTGATTTCTTTTTAAGTAATATATCTACGATATATGCTAATTAAAATAAGATAATACAATGGGGATGTTAGTTCACCTCGGAAACTAATTTCTTCCATATCTGAACTTTTTTACTGTGGTTATGGCACACCTTCTGATGGATCTGTGACCATTAGCAAGTGCACAATGCCATATGTCCTTATGCACATGGCTCTGATTCAAAAAAGGAAATAAGAAAAGTCTGAAGGACACACATTCTGAAATGAAACAGTCAATTCTCAAAAGATGTCCATCCATATTTTTCACATCCAAAACATTTGTACAGTTCAGAAGCCTTCACGCTTATATCCAGAGCTGTAAACTGAGACTTCAAGGTTTTTGAAATTTGGCCATCTTTACTTAGTAAGCTTCAATCAGGAAATTTTTAATACTAACTTCCTGTTTCAGTTGAATAGCAAAGACATATGTTATTCTTCTCACATGGCCGTTTAAGCCACCTGTCCACAAAAAAAAGGACATACACAGATAGAATCTTCAAAAACCTGAGAGTGAAGTATTTTTCCTTAACATTTAGGGTTTACTTAAAAAAAGTTGTGTTCTATTCGACAAAAAAACAGATTCCTTCACTCTGTGATATTTTGGCATAAGGACTGACCTTGATCCTGAAGGTGTGTCTCAAGCAATATCTCCACTCTGTCAGGATTTTTATGCCTTGTCGTTTTTAAGGAACATTATTAAAATAGTTTCCTTTTATTATATTTCATGCATTGAGAGAATATTAGGATATAGATACTACCTTGTCTCTTTGGAAAGCATTCAAAACTGCAGACTTCTAAAACATGCTGGCTTTCCTAGTTACCATAGTGTTTATCTAATTCGAATAACAAAGCTTGAAAACCTTTAATAACACCAAAAAAAGAAAAGGGGGAAAAAAAAGAACCTCTGATAAAAGGATTTTGAGTCTGCAATAATAGTACAATTCAAACCAAATTGTTTTAATTCAAGTATTTAGAATGCAGTAACACATTTCAAAACCATAATGTGTTTGTAGATAACCCAATTTCTTTATGCATAGAAATCTCAAAAGAGAGATGTGAGTTTGTTACTTAGTTTTGATCATTTATTTTGTATAAGTAATGAGTATAACCTAAAATACAGTGTGGGTTTGGGTTTTTTTTTTATTTCAGTAAAATATCTTCTGTTCCATGTTTAGCACATGAAAAGACAGACTTTTTTTGAAACAAATGCAGAAGGGCTTACAGTAAGTGGATTTAAGTATAGTACAATGACAGCAGAGCCTGGATCTAGAGCAGACTGGGTACTCCCCCCAACATCCCTTGATAAAGACTAAATAGGGCAATGGGATGTCTCTGGAATAGTAGATCTGGGTGAGCATGATCCTTTCCAACAGGGGAGAACCCTGTCTCTGCTCTGTGTTCCACCATGCAGGAGCCTTCATATGTGTCTCACATGGCAGAGATCTGCAGGGAATACCTTTCCTACCAGCATTTTAATTTTTAAGGGTGAAAATGACAATTCCTTCCATCTTTTTCTCCCATTAATGTCCCGCAGGTTTGGATGGAATATTTTGTCCCAAAGTCAAACAAGAGAAAACAGGAACAGTGGGGTGTAAATTTTCAGATGTGCTCAGTAGCTGTTAAGTGAAGGTGAATCTGGAGAGGTCAGGGGGCACATAAGCCAGGATGGTCTGTTAAAAGGAAAAGATTGGGATATGGGATAAATCCTTGGCCAGAGTATAATTAGCAGTAGAAGAGAGAAGGAAGTACATGTCTCACTATTGGATAATGTATCTGGAGGTGAATTTTTCCAAGGGTTTACACACCTGAGAACAAGGCTGTGTCCATCAGCCTGTCCACTTCCTAGGCTTTGTCACACAGCTGGGAGAGATAGAAAACTGCCTGTCACACATTCAAGGGTAGAGCACAATAAAATACCAGAGATGACAATGTGGTTATGCTACCCTAAAGAAACCTACTCTAAGGTTTTCCTGGTCCTAAAGACACCTTGGAGGTTGAATTTCCTCCAAGCATAATCCCATAAGCGCTGTGGTAACGCATGAGTGTAGTTTCTTTCCAGCTCCCCTGGATCCTGCTCAAAGTCGGACTGAATGGACTTAGAAAAGGAGAAAAACAATGACAAGTTGAAGGGGAGGGTGGAGGGGGGGAATTTTTTCCCTGTAGCCCAAAGCTCTGATGCACAGAAGTTTTGCTGCTGTAACCAACCACTGCAGAGCTCTCCGGCATAGCGGCTCTGTGGGATGCAGAGACATAACAATCTAACTCTCAACGTGCTTCTCCCAGCTTCATCTCTGCACCCTTTAGGAATGACAAAAATTGTGCAATAAAATTCAAGGGCACACAGAATTAGAGGCTTCGTCTGCAATTTGCCCCATGGCACCCTTTTAGCCTCTGGATCCTTATGCTGTGAGATTTACTATTTGGCATAAAAACATTTAAGGTTTGGGGGGAGTTTACTTGGACTTGTTTAACAGACATTTTTAATGCTTCAGGCAGTAAATACAGACTCATTTGGAATGTTTATATGCCTGGAGTTTGAGAAAGAACTGTATCAACTGAAAAAAATACATTTAAAACATTATTAAAATATGCATTTACATAAAGAGCAAGTTTGTTCCTGTCTGGGTACTTGGTTGCCTGCACATGGAAAAGACCACTTTAAAGTAAACAAATGAGTATTTTAGTTAAATGATCACCCTCAGAAATGTAGGAGAATAACTTGACAGCTAGGATATCCCCTGCAAACTTGCTCATAGCATTGCTTTTGGCTGCTTACTCTGACTTCTCCCACACTCTGACTGTGGTAGAAGGAAGTGTAGATGCCAGACATGGGTATTGCAGACCTTTTCTTCTTCATTATTTCCTAATGATTGCAATAGACCGAACCACAGACTAGCATAAATAACGGCATTGTTACTCCAAGTGTAAAATATCAGGGGATAAAGAGGAAACTTCCATACAGTTAGGCCTCTAAATGCTAACTAAAACAACATTACTGTACTTTCTGCAGAGAGATAAATGTTTAAGAACAAGTCACTTGTGCTTTTCCACCTATTCTTTTGTAAGACTGACTCATAGCTCCCAGCAATGCCAAGATGGACTGAACCATGGGTACATGGATGAAAGGTGGGATGATCTCTGTGAAGATGGCTTTATTTAGGAGCTTCCTCTTCTTCAAACCACCAATTCCTACTTCTGTTTACCTTCTTGACACATTACAGGGTAGCATAATGCTCAGCTGGTGCATCTGTATGTACAACAGAGATGATTACATGGGTCCTAGTCCTACAACTGAGCTATCTGGCTAGTTTGCACGGGAGCAGCTATGTCAATTTGTAATGTCAGGCCAATAATTATTGTAGTGTTCCAACTCTGTACTGAATAAGACATCTTTAAGTAATGTGAAACATGAAAAAATCATTGAGTCTAAAATTTGTCCTTAGCATTCGCATATGGTAAATAGGTTTATAGCTACATTTGCTATTCTACCAGCCTCAACAGAATTTTTCCTCACATTGCTTTGATTGTAATTGCTTTGATTGTGAGACTTGCTCAACCAGGATCTAGAGAAAATTATTAAAATAAATAAGTTTTCATTCAGCTCCACCGTTCAGTCACATAAGAAAATTTTCCAATGAAGACTATTTTTCCCACAACTGAGAATCAACCAAGAATATTCACTATCACTCAGAGAAGTTTTCCAAATGAAAGCAATGTACTCCTATCTGAGAGGACAGTTCCCATCATCAAGGCTCTTATTTTAACTCATGGTGGGGGTCATCTTGGAGCACGAGGAGAATTCAGGAACAGGCCACAGTGGAAAACTACAATAAAGTGACACTCTGTGTGAGTACCTTGCCCTGGCGCACACTCCAGTGTGCCACTACCAGGTAGGCATCTTCATCCTTGTGGACTGGATAAAACAAAGCAGAGCACTGTGAACATCCTGTTCCCAATCCAGACATATTGGTGAACAGATAAATGCTCTGACTGATAATCTATACTCTCTGCTGGAGTTACCGTTTTAGTACGTGGTCATCAGAATGATCACCTTCAGTGCTGAGTAGCTGGAAGAAGAGTTTCTGAGACGTTCCTCAGCAGCTTCAAGCAGATTCACACAGGTTATGGCACACAGTCATATTAATTGTTTGAATAATATCTCTGATTTTCCTTGAGATTAACTGGGGAAAGTCCACATGATTTGCTCCAGCATGTGACTGTCGATGTTGGTAACTTCCTCGTGGAAGATACCATTTGGGATCATAATTGTTTCTGTTCCTGCAGCTGGATACAGAAGATAAAGAGTGAAATCAAAGAGTAATTTTGTGAGTAGGAGCTAAAGGGTGTGCAAAGCATGAATCTCCACACTGTGTGATGGAGAGTGGCAGAGAGAATCTCAATGTGACCCTAACAGAGCTGGCACATACACACAGCACAGTGAGTTGTGAGCAATAACTCAAATTTGAGGCTAAGTACTTGCACAGGAACCACTTCAAAACTGAAAATGGAGCCACAGAAAATGAATGTAAGCTTGTTGTACCATCACAGGACCCTACCTTTCAGAACTAGTTAAAAATCCTAATAAAGTTTTGGTGGGACAGTATGCACACTCAAGTGTACTACATTTTATATGCACACTTACTATATTTTCAAAAAGATCATCTGCTTTTTAGAGCAATGCAGAAAGTGACAAAATTTTTACAGTAAAAAGACAGAACAAAAACCTGGGATTTCTGCTTCCCTCTCAGCACTACAGGTATATTTACATTTATATATGGCTTTTTTGAGGGGAGTTCCTTTTAATTTTTTTAATTTGCATTAAATATATCGTGCAACTTTTATTTACTGACCAGAAGCATATTTTAATTAAATGATGTTAATAAAAGTAGAAAAACTCCACAAGTAAAATATATAATTCTTTGATATTAAATGAATCCATTAGATGTCCTTCTTTTCTGCTACAGTCCAAGTAGAATACTGTTTGATCACTAATAAAATACAATAACCATTCTACTCATGAGATTAGCCTGAGAAATCACTTGCTGTTATGGGCCAAGTTACTCTGTTAATCCATACTCATGGGATTAACAGCGAATATATCCTTTGGGAAATCATGCAGCTTTTTAAATATATTTCTAGTTTTCTTCAGAAGTACTGGTAGGAAAACAAGAAGTGAACAGAATAGAGAGAGTGATTTCCCATGGTCTTTGAAAATCAATTCATCTAATTGTATTACATTTACATAACTCCTAGGCCTTTTGCTTAAAAAGTGGGTTTCTTTTAATCCATCTGTCATACTTTATTCTACTGCAGGATAGAAATCACAACATGCTTCAGAGAGTTAATCATTAAAGACTATGAATTGCAGTTTTATGCACAAAAGGGCACAGACACTGGCAAAAATACACATTATATCATCTTATCGTGCTATCTGCTACACACTTAACCGCCTTTGATCTTATCTAATAATAGATATATTGCTGAAATAATCACCATTTAAATATATTAGGTTGTTTGACATAGGTACTACACACAAGGAAAATCAATAATGATTATACAATCACTTGATACAATGTAAACTGCATACCGCAAATGTCTTTACAGGGTTAGATAACATCACAGAAATCCTAATGAACGTCAATAGCCATTAGTTTTTAGAAGCAGTACTTGAACTTTCGAAATTTTTTTACAGTAACTAGTCCAACCTTAGGTGCAAGACTTAAAACCAATGAAGATCAAAGAAAGAATGACAAGTAGATTTAACAAATACATCTCTGGGACTGGTCAATATTTGCTGCACTTTTGAAAAACTAGTAAATATATATTCATCTCCTTTAGTAAGTGGGATCTATGCTAGCAAGATTACTTAGAACCTTTGGGTGAAAACATTATTTTCATGTTTTCTTTCAATGATAACTGAGCTAATAAACACCACCTGTTAACTCTCACAATTTGAAGTCAGGTCCTAAGAGGTAAGGTCACTATATGGAATTCCTTAACAAGGTTTTATTCCACAAGAAAAAGTAGTTCAACCAAACAAAATTAAAACAAAGTGTACAACAGCTATTCAAAGTGTGCTCAAAATGTGGTTTGTGAATAATGCTTTCTTCAGCTCAGCCCCTCTGTAATTGACACTCTAATATTCTAGTTATACTTTCCAAAGCAACATTCCTGTATAATTTCAGTCTGTGTGTATTTGGCAGACTTTAATATTAAACTGAAATGTGATACCTGGATTTGAAAGGCACAAAAATTAATTCTTTTGTATAGAAACTGCAGTGGTCAATAGAGAAATAGACAAGGTTTTGTCAGAAGTTTAAAATGAAAAAGGTTTCACATGTTTTGGAATAGCAAGAACATAAGGACTCAACAAAAGGTGCAGCATCCACCTTTAATCAAAGATGAGAGCAGTTTTATCTCTACACAAAATCAATTGGTAGTTCTTGGTACTTTCCAGATGTAAAAGAAAGTGCCCAATATAATTACACTGATATAAAGGTTCTGCTGCTATCCTCACCAATAAGCTATAGAAAAGATTTTGTAGATAAGCAGCCTTTGAAAATAGTTGCGGAGCTGTAAAGCAATTTTATCTCAATTAACTGCTATTTTGAGCAACATTCAGAAAGCAATACAGTGTTTACTTTGTATCTCCAAGGCTTTGAGTCAAACAATTTTCAAATCTAAATTTATAAATAAACACCAAAAGAGGATTAAAAAAAGTTTCTCAAAAATATAATCCACTCATTCCTGTCTTCTTATGAAATTAAAAGATTTCGGAGGTATAGAACCAACAGTTTATAACCCTTATCTTCTATCCACTCTAACATGGCTGTCAAATTTACTGTTTAAGCTTTTCTTTGTAATCACACTATTACGCACTTCATCACCTTCCCCACCCCCATCATTCGATCTAATGGTTTTAAAGGGAAAGGAAATTACTTGTCTTCACTGCCAGCACTTGACACTTTTATGGGTCATTTGTAATGAAGCTATTCTTCGGTTTTAATGGAGACCTTGATTTGGACCAGTGTGAATAATTGTCAAAAGGTGATTAATTAAATAATCACCACCACCCTGTAAAATGGATCAACATATTACATTACACTGATCCAAAAGTTATTTTATTCCTGCATTAGACTTCAAATTCTATGCATTTAAACAAGCTTTAAACTGGGCAATATAATTTACTACACATTAATTATACATATCATGTGGCTAAAGTAAGGAAAAGTGGTTTACACCTTTTTTAACTCTGCAAAATATGCTGCCAAGGCTTATTACAATGAAAGATCCTTTGGGGGAATAATATTCTTGACTGAAAATACACACACACACACACACACACACACACACACAGAGGCACACACGCACATATATAAAGTAACGAATGTTCTCTACATAAATGTAACATTGAGAAAGATCCTTCTGTTTTAGAAACACACAGTTTTAGGTGAAACATACATTTAAAAAAACCCACACAACTTCACATTTAGTTACGTCTGAACAAGAGGCAGGCGCATAGTTAATAGCCTGTACAGGAGATGGATAGATATGTACTGTTAAATTGTGAAATATTATTCTTCAGTTTAGACAGTCCTGTGCAGGTTCATGTACTGCTGACTCTTCCAAGCAATAAACTTTTTTAGAGCTATGGGTTTTGTTGTAGCTTATTGCCTTCAGTTCCTTGTAGACAGCTGAAATAGTATTAGCAGTAATATTTATAATTGGCTAATGGTCTATATAAATGAAATGCCAGGATTATGAATTCCAGTTTTTGAGACTAAATATGATAATATAGTGTTTTGGTTGCTGAACCTTTCCAGAAGAAATTAAGCTTAAAAGTACTGCTATTTAAGGTGTAAAGAGGCATCAAGTGAATGCATGTATAAACAGTCATTGTGGGAAACCGGAGAGAGAGAGAATTGTCTTTGAGCACATTTTTGCACTTGTTCCAGTGTCTACAAAATACTTCAATAGACTGACAAGAGAGTCACATTTCAGGCAAGCATTAAATAGCACCAGCACGTTAAATGATGATAGAAAAGGCAATAGTTCGCAAAAATATGTAGGTGTCTGCTGTACACAAAAGGCAAATAGCTGTTTTGAACTGTGACGACTATTTAAAGGTTTAGTGTACACCTTGGATTTCTGCTGCCTACATAAGTACAGAGACCTAAATCCACTGCATACTGGGACTAACTGATCAAAGCAGTAGTTAAATCTATCCATGGAAAATCTAAGTAGTCTTTGGAGGCAACTCTTTGAATGCAGATTAGTGATTTCATTGAAGTAGTCAATCAACTGCTTTTTTCTGGTTGTTAAAATGTCACTGAGTGAACAGAGTAGATAAAAAAAATGATGAGCAAAAATAGTATTTCAACTTGAACAAACTTGCTATTTGTAGACTGGATCACATGAATCTGCTTCAGTCAAGATCATTTCAGAGGTAGCTACAGGAATGAATCCCACAAAGGGACTAAGTTTAATCATCCAATCCCAGACTGTATTGATTTTGGAACTACTTGCAATGACTATATAAATAAGCCATTTCTTTGCAACTGTATCTGGAGTCGGTCATGAACCCAAAACCTTCACAACCTGGTCCAAAGTGAATTATGCCCTGCAGAAATAAATTAATAAAACTAACACAGCTAGGCTTCTCTACCAACTTATTTTCACGTTTCAAGAGCTTAAAAATATAAAATCAATAATCATTTAGTCATAAGGGTAAATGAAGCGACATAACATCAAAGTATACCCTTTAGCCATTCAAGTCATTCTAGGTAATTTATCTCATCAAAAGGCACTGGTAATAATCCTTTCCACTCTTAGACAAGCCGCCACACAGCTGCTGTATTATCCTAGAGTAAACAAGTTTGGAGAAAATATTAAAAATCAATATCTGTTTCCTTCTATCAGGCCAGATGGCATCCATCATAAATCTGCCTTTGTAAAGAGTTCTTTAGATTTAGCAGCTAGAGTGTGAAAGACAACTGAATTAACAATATAAAACTAAGGCCAGTTTAATAGGAATTGACAGCTGGATTTCCTTAAACTTACAATATTGAAGCGACTGAACAATCTGCTAAAATTTAACAGACATGGAAAACAATCAAGTACATTAATGTGCTATTTAAAGGAAGCTTTGACTAATGTTAGACACTCTGAACAGCTAACATTAACTTCACAGAATCCATAAGGGCACAAACATGAAAGACTGAATTGTCATTTTTTGCATTCCTGTGGTTCTCATGCCACAAAACACAGCAATCACCTCTTCTTTGAGGGTTTGCCACACAGTTCTATTGCTGTCAGGCAGTACTTACAAAAAGTTTTGAATAAAGGAGTCCTATTACAACATCCTGAACACAATAGTTACAATTCTCAATCAGATTTTGCACTAGCTGTTTAAAGCACTGCTGCATTGAAAAACAAATCTGCAAGTTCATCTCAGTCCCTTACATAGAGCTTTAATACTGATTGCTCCACCAAGAAGGCAACACCTCCCTTCAAAATTTAGTACAGACTAGGGCCTCAAAGTGAAAAAGACTGCTGGAAACACTGTCATATTTAATGTTTTATATCCTGCCAAGGGACCTTTTCTGAAGAATTGTAGAAATAGGTTCTCAAGTGTCCTTTTGTAAACCTGCAGAATGGGGTGTCCGTGCTGGAGAGGTCTCTTAAACACTTCCAGTTCAGACCGTACCAGCTCCCTGTTGCTGACATGCAGACTCCTCCACTTGGTCAGCCTCTTTCATCCTCCCCTGCTGTTTTTACTTAAACGATCTTCTGTTCCTTGGGTGCATTCAGAATGTGGGACTTCTAACCCTAGACTTCAAATGTGAAAGACCCAAGAAAAACCCACCCTGTCAGTGTTCAAGGTGACATCATTGAGTGTGGCTTTTGGAGGGATTTGAGAATCTGTCTTCAAACAGAAACATTGCTGCAAGCTTACTCACAAGTGTGGCTAATCACCACACCATGATACAGTTTGATGCCAACTCAATTTCAAGGTTTGAAGCCAGAGGAACCTAGGTCTCTTCTGGTTCACACATGACACAGATATTTATTTGCTGAAGGGGCTTCAATTAGTCACTGACTGAAGTATAACTTACTTGTGACACTATATTTCAAATTTCATCAGAAGCATATGGTTTTAAATCAATCCATCATTTATTCTCAGTCATCTGTATTTTCCCAAAGTAGATGCACATTCATTTCTCTGTGTGGAAGAATAACTCAGATTTCACAACAGTACGCTTCCTTATGCCTATATAACCCCAGAGTGCAATAACTTACAGTCTTGCCAAATCTGCGGCCAGGAGGAGATGAATTATTTGTTGAGCTTTTTGTAGTTCTGTAATTGGCATTAGCTAACTGATAATTTCCATATTTCCAGTTCATTTACACAAAATCATAAACATCAGATGATAAGGCAACATATCTTCTCTCAAGAATACCTGAGAAAAGGCATAACCTATACAAATATTTCCAGTTTTAGGGAGAATAAATGGGTGAATACTTGGGGTACCGAGAGAAGGGTTTGCAAATTGAAAACTGGCAGGTGCCTGGGATTGATGGCAGCTCTGTTTCATAAGAAATGGGGAAAGCTCCTGGAATATATGTTCGTTTACTCCTCGGTCTCTGGCAGTGCTCCACAGCTTCTGTTTCTTTTCATAGGTACAGCAGATGTAATGGGCAGAATGATCATTTGACTGGTTGCCCAGAGGAGTCACTGGCTCTCCTAGAGCAGCTTTGATAGAACTCTGGTAAATTCTTCATTTTAAATAAGTCAAATGCGGGAACTCTTCCAAAGATAAAACAGAGGGGTCCTGTGTCATACAAAGTACCACACAATACAAATGTCAGTGGTCCTGTCTGCCCTAAAATTACCTGGCTGGCAGAAGGAGAAACTATCACCCATCCTTTAGCCTCAGTTGTGTATGACATGGCTTAACTTATTTGCAGGAGCCCATGGCTGGCTATCAAGTAAGCAATCATCCAGAGATATAAGACTTGGAGGGCTTCCAGATTTCAGGATTCTTCTCTTGCTCCCATGCTAGCTTCTCTCCTCACAAAGATTTCCCCTTCTCTCCGCTCACTGATCCTGTTATTGGGTTTAGAGCACAAGTGGCTTTGTAGTGAAATTTGCTAGCATAATAAGTTTCAGTTAGTAGTTGAGCTGGAGGGCAAAGGGAGTCTTGTGATATTGTAATATTTTCCTATGAAATTGCACCTACAAAGAGAGCTGGGACAGAAGTGCAAAGCTGTGGAGGGAATAAGCTTGAAGATGCACCCAAAGAAAGCAAAAAAAAAGAACAACAACAAACTGGTCCTCTGAAAACGCCCGAGTAGAGATTGGCAGATGAATTAGATGTTTAGCACAGATACAAATATGTTTCTGGGAATAGGATCTGGGTATCAGATAACTGGAAAGGTCTGCTCGCTCTATAGTATCCAGATAATTTCAGGCAGTGTTTCTTACCCATTTCCAGGCTCCGCTTTTCAAATTTGTTTTGGTATTCTCATTTACATAAAAGGATACAGAATGAAGGACTGATTGTGCCAGAAAAGTAATTAGATTTAAGTTATTTTCCCTTCCCGCAGATCTTCCATGAGATAAGATGGTTGCATTGAATGTAATTATATAATATATGATCATTTGAATAATAAAGATGGTGAGACAAACATGTCGGTTATTTTCCCTTAAAAACTGTAATCATTATATGTAGCTATATTTGTCAATGCTAAAGGCAAAGGAGTTAAACTTTTATTAAGCAGAGTTTTATAATTACTCTGCCTATTTTATTTTCTCCAAATAAAGTTATTATTGATGTTATCATTCATATGAACAATGTTAGACAAATAAAGGTAATTATTTCTGTAAGCATTGTCAGTATTAATTTATTAAGTCAAGTATAAAGATTAGGCACAGTTTCTTCTAAAATACAATGGTTGAAATAACGTTTGTTAGTATTTTTATATATTTTGACTTAGTTACTAGTGCTACTAACTCACAATATAATTGGTTAAAAAAGTTTCCAGTGGCTCACTCTAGAGGGCCTAAAGTCTTGGCTTTGTATAGCAACTTACAAATCACTAGTCAGGCTTCAAATGACTACTTAAAAAACCCCAGCATATTCCTTGGTTTTGGAGCTAAGTTCAAGTGGTAGTGAACAGAGACTGCAATATTTGGCAGAAATTAAAGATCTTTCTAGAAAGAATAAGTAATCTACCATAAAGGCATAACTACTACCCCACCTCATATTTGCAATTGAAAACCTTTGACGTTTTCTTCATTTTTTTTTATGTGGACTGAAGCGCAGGTACTGACTTCACCTGGACTTCAGAAAGTGTAGACATAGTTGTCCAGGTTTGATAGGAGAAAGATACACACACTTCAGCCTCTTATACATGAGTGATGTTGCAGATGATTTAATCAGAACTTCTCATAATCCTGCCCAAAATTGCTTTGGACAGATGATCAAATTCTCAGAAAGGAAAAAAACTTCTACTTATGAGGAACTGGAGATGAATTAACAACATTCTGTGGCCCAAAGGCACCAGAATAAAAAGGCTGTCAATGGGCTGAAGACTCAGTATCACAAAAGTCTACCTCCATCACTGAAGGTGGGTACCTCTGCTGCAATTTGTCATTTATAGGCATAATGTCTAGCCCCCATGCAATCCCACTGTATGCTGTCTGTGGCCAGTGGAAGAAGATAGGCATCTCCAGAGCCACTAAGATAAACATTTAATATTGGACATATGAAATGCCTTGAAGAAGCACTTACTTCTCTCCATTGATTGTAATGACTGTCTAAAGTAAATAGCTCAAATGTAGACATAAAATTTTAATTGTCTAAATCTCCATCAGAATCTCATCAAGGGGAACTGATATTCAACCTAGAGATCAGCTATATGTCTTTCCCAAATCTAAACCTAATCACCTCTAAGCTTAACCAAACTTAATTTTATCTCCATAGATAAAAAATCAGCAAATGCTAAAATTCATAAGGAAGAAATTTTCTCTGAGTTGTCTTCTTATATATAAGTCTGTAAAGAAAGACCATTATATAGAAAATCACAATTCTGATAATCGCAAATATTTATTTGTACAAGCTGACAGTATTAAGCATGAGACTTGCTTGGACACTAGAGATCAAAATATTACCAGAAGCCTTTACTTTTCAGTAAGCAAACCTCACCAAAACTGCAGTCAAGAGGATGTTGTCTTGTCAGTCTGACACTTGAATGTGTCCCATTGATACATTGAGGAAGGCATAGCATGGAGTAGTTAGATAATAAATTGCACAGAAACAGTCTTTGTCGTGACAGTCATGAAAGACTTCAGGATTTTCCCCTTCCAGAATGATTACATTTAAATCCATGCTAAACTATTGTGATTCTCTGGAAAAACAAAAACCAAACTCAACCCAAAATCCTGAACTCCTGCCCTTAACTAGACATTATTACTCTTAAAGAGAGTTCACAGTCATTTGTTTCCCGCGTTTTCACTTTGTTGGGAAGATAGTAATTTATCACACGCTTACCTCTAATTCATTGTAATACAAATCTAAAATGGGTTTGCACAAACTGCATGCCTTCAGTTTCTAGAGATCAAGAGTAAGTATTTATCTCTGCTCCTTTAACATTTGGGCAAAAATATTTCCAAACTTTAAGGGTGGAATGATATTTAGACACATAAATAATATAGAGCTTAATCTTAAAGCAGCTCCTGTTCTTTGTGCAACCCCTTCAGTTTCAATTAAACTCCACGGTGTGAAAAAACATTGCCTACTGTAATCTACCATCATTAATCAGTCAGTGAACTAATCAAAAGCCCAAAGAACCTAGGGTTAAAATCAGGTACACATTTCTTGTTTCAAAGAAATATTAAGTACTTATTCCTGGATAATGCCAGGCAATTTTAACACCAGTTCCTTTGATACAAGCACTTTTTACACCTCCTACAATCCTAGATTTCTTAATTTGCTCACCTTAGAGCATACTAAAACCATGGTTAATAATTTAACAGAAAAGTTTAAATTCAATTCATGTACTCACAAAAAAAAAAAAAAACATGTATATGGCACAATTCTAAGTTTCAAATGGAAAATAAAAAATTCATATGAACCCATAGGAGAAACTGAGCCTTGTTATTTTTAGAACTTTTTTTAATGAGCATGAACTCTTTTGTTCTTTTGATAAGTATCATGAAAAATTGAACATTCTTGATTTCCACTTGTGGTGATTCTTTCATATTAGACATTTATTTACACAAATTACTGGTCTTAAATTAAATTATATTCCTGCAACACCTCTGATCATTGAATACTTTTAATCTTTAATAGAAATAGATCAGCTTTCCATTTACACAGCATACCTATATGATGAAATCAGGACAGTAAAACAACATTGATTTCAGATGGCAGAAAAAATCAAATAACAGCTGTTTGATATAAAAATATAATCTATAACTATACTATGTGGGGACAGATTAATATTCTTTATTGAAGAGCATACCTTTTAAATATTCACTTTTTAATCTGTCAGATACATAGGCTGCCCCATCTTAAAAGATGTGAAATTCCATTTCAGCATAGACATTTAGAAAAAATCTTACATTTGCGTATTCTATTGTTTTAGTTGGGATTTCTGCCTTGTATATGAGAACTACCTCCTTTGCTGTTTACAGCATGTTCAGTTGTGTTGGAACTGGTCTGAGTGAACCTCTGCATCTGAAGAGCATTCAGCAATCTGAAATAGTCTGAAAGTTTTTGTATGCCATTTCAGGACTAAATAAAAATGTATATCCTCTCTTTGAAACACAGGGTGCAAATACATTAGCAATAAATTTGATCACCCCATAACATGCCAAAGCCTTAGTGAGGAATTAATAAATTGTTCATCACAGTAAAGATAAATAGGCTCTGGTTGAAGCCTGACAACTTGAACAATAATTGGTCCTTAAAATGTTCTGAGTTTTTTCCAATTTTCTTGATGATTAACATATTAGTCAGGCTCAGAAAGGGCCTCCCAGACAGAGTTATACACTGGATAAATTTTTTGTGCTGTGACTGGAAATTAGGCAACTGATGTATTTAAAACTGCTTGATTTAAAGCTATTCTTACATTGCTGAGGAGAGGAGTTTCATTTAACAGTCCTATCTCAGAAATGAGTAGGGATGTAGGTGTAACAGAATTTTTTTTTTTCTTCCGACAGGCCGTTCTTTGTAGGTTTTGGAAATTTGCTGTTATAATCCATGCTTTCAGCCTCTGATACAGTGACTATCTCTTGTCTTTTCTCCCACTTTTACATCTGTAGCTCATTTTGGTTTATCTGCAACATCTGAAGTAAGTGCCAAGACAATTAGAATAAATTTATTTCTAGCGGAAGTTATTTTACCTTGATTTGATCTGCATCTAGTAACATGAGTTTTTTTACAGAAAATCACAGGCACCTGTATTTCACAAGAAATAGTTACTGTTGTCATATATGGTTAGCTAGCTAATATTTTGGTAATGGACATTTGAGCTTCAGAGTTAAAAAAATAAGATGACATCTTAATAAACTTTGTAAATATATTTCAGAGCTCTGCCATAGGGCTTATGGTAATTGAAACATGCAGAACTTTCATAGTGCTGGTCCAAAAAAAATTTTAAACTTGTCAGTTTTAGGTATTTAGCAACTCTGTAGTTTATGGAACTAAGTAGCAAATTTTTTTTTCAAGAACTCTATCTTAAAAAAACACACAATATTGTTTTGAAGCGCTATACACCAAACAAGTTGTTTCAAAGAGTGACACACACATAGTTTGCATAGTTTACAAAGCCCTTAAAATAAATAGCTCTGATTCCAGGAATCTAAAAGTTAGCAACTGCTTAAATATTTATAAACATAGTTGAATGTTTGATAAAATTAGTCAAAATCATTTGGAAATAAGATGCTCTTAAAGGGAGAAAACACTGTTCATTCAGTTGAATGTAGGAGTGAGTTTATTAAGACAAGGCTATTTATGTTGCATATTAATCAATCTTGGGTTTTACAAGTCCCAAACACAGATGAAGAAAAACACTATAAATTTTGACACAATTATGTTCTTAAGTGTCCTTGTTAATATTCTTTTAGGAAAACAAACCATTAATATATGTGTTATAGCAGACTTGAAAAAATATCCACTAATGTCAGAACTGAGCTACTTTCACCTCAAAGGATTCAGAAGGATGCAATAGTAATAATTCCTAGTCTAGAGAAATGCATTATGGGACAGACTAGAGAAGTCAATCTGTTTTGTTTAACTGATAAAAAGTTGAGTTACTATGCTTCTGTATTGTATGTGTAGCTGAAAATATTTCAGATGGAACTGGCTTTCATTTAGCTTGCAAAGGTATGACAGGGTCTTTCAGTTGGAGGTTAAAGAGAAATAAATTCAGAAAAAGTGGGTGTTTTTAATGGTGAGGACAGGTGTCTATCAACACAACTTGTTAATTCTAGTGATGGCTTCTGCACAACTTGAAGTTTTAAAATAAAGGTTGGTGACTGTATAAAAGACATTTTCTGATTAAATATGTGGAATTCATGTAGGAAACCTTTAGTGGAAATCTCAGCCTTCTGTTATTCAGGAAAGCCAAAAGAGGCTGCTCTAATGGCATACTCTGATCTTTAAAGTCCCTTCCTCTTTTTTTGGCTGAGATTCAGGCAGAAAGAATGATGAGGTCTGCAGCTCTACAGGGGTGTACAGGATCATAGATGATCATGTACAAACCCAACAAATTTGAAGAATATGAACACATTGTTTTCTAGCTTGGATTCTAGCAAAAAAGTGAAGAAGAGCATGCCTATCATTAAGAGAGTTTGTAAGGAAATTTTATTGCAAATTGTGTTGCCAGTTTTTGAGCAAGGGTTCTTCCACACTAAAGAGATGAAAAGAAATAATTTTTGAAGTTTATAGGTGGGCCAGAAATACTTTGCTGTATTTGGACAATTATGTATTTTGAACAATGTATTTGGACATTCACTGCAGCGGTTTCACCAAAAGCACAATCCATAAAAGAGTTAGCCCAAAGCATTTGGGGAAATTCAAAGAAATGTTCATGGAACATTAGTCAGGTTCATTGCATGGAATGGCTCAGTGACAACATATGAGAATTTGAAAGGGAGGGTGGTCTTACCACTGTTTTGATAGTGGACTGTTGTCAATATGAATCCCTTTTGCAATGCCATTTTCTTCTGTTTTGGGTTTGCCTGGCCAGGTTTTGGTAGCAGAGGTGCTACAGGGGTGCTTCTATGATGAACTGCCAGAAGCTTCCTCCACGTCTGATAGAGCCCTTGCCAGCAGGCTCCTTGATGGAGGCGCCACTGGCCAAGACTGGGCCAATTAGAAATGGTGGTAATTCCTCCATGATAACATGTTTACAAAGAAAATAAGTTATTGTGAAAGTGTAATTGAGGCAAGAGACAGGTAGGGTGAGAACATTCAAGAGGAACAGCTCTGCAGATACCAAGTCAGGGGAGAAGGAGGGAGGAGCTCCAGGTGCCAGAACTGAGGTTCCCCTTCAGTCCATGGTGCAGACCATGGTGAAGCAGCTGTGCCCCTGCAGCCCACAAAGGACCATGGGGATGCAGAGATCCACCTGCAGAGCACTTGGGTGCCTGAGAGGAGCCTGTGACTCCAGGGGAGGCCCATGCTGGAGCAGGTTCCTGACAGGGACCTGCAGACCCATGAAGAGAGGAGCTCATGCTGGAGCAGGTCGGACTTGTGACCCTGTGGGGACCCACACTGGAGCAGGCTGTGCCTGAAGGACTGTATCCTGTGGAAGAATGACACACATTACAGCAGTTTATGGAGAAGGCTGCCCATGGGATGGACTCATATTCGAGAAGCTCATGGAGGACTGTCTCCTGTGTCAGGGACTTCATGCTGGAGAAGGGGAAGGACTCCCCTCCCTGAACAGCAGCGGAAACAACATATGATGTACTGACCATAGCCCCATTCCCTGTATTCCTGCACTGCTGGGAGGGAAGAGGTAGAGCTTGGGAAGGAGGAAGGGGTGGGGAGAAGATGTTTTTAAGATTTATTTCTCATTACCCTGCTCTGATTTTTTTGGTAATAAATTTAATTAGTATCCCTAATTTAAGTCTGTTTTGCCTACAATGGTATTTGGTGAGTGATCTCTCCTGAAGAGAGATCAATTCATGAACCATTTGTTATATTTTCGCTCCCCGGTCCAGTTGTGGAGCTGAGTGATGAAATTTCTTTGGTGGGTGTCTGACATCCAGCCAGGGTCAACCCACTACATCTTCCTTCTAAGATGCACTGATACCATAAGTGGGAGGTTTTTCTGGGACATCAGGCTCTGCTTTACTGCCGCTTGCTCCAAGTTTCCTGGACTTGCATGTGACATCCCAGCATGGGACACTGACAGAATCTGAAAATCCTGTTTGTGGTGATTGAAAACCCTGTTCAGTTTTGCCCCAGAGAGATACAATTAAATTTAAGGGCACACTGTTGGGGATGAACGTAAATACTTCCTGGTACACTGAACAGAGTTAATGCAGAAGGGATCCTTGAGCTGAGACTTCCCAAGAACCATACAGAGGTGGGTATCTTACCTTCTCTCCTGTGTGTTTGTAACTTTACGAAACCCTTTCAAATCTGATGGTTTGACTTGTATAAGTAGCATTATGATGATTATACACTTAGACATTTTGCATAGCACTTTTACCCAGTCATATTAGCAATGTTAAATAGACAATAATCTATTTTCTATATTTGCTAAAACAAACTATTTATCGTTTGTTAACAGCAAGCTGTCAGACAGTTGTTCAAAAGCTTATAAAGAGTGAAGTAAAAAATACCAAAAAATAGATTTAAATTTTTCCTTTGTCCTTGGTTCTGTTGTCATGATCAAAGAAAACTGGTATATTTTTGAGGCATAAATGACCTTTGCAGACGTTACTAATTTTTGGTTACCATTATGTTGCATAACCTTTCTGTCAAACCTAATTTACTTGTGGTTTAAATAACTTTCTAATCTGTCATTCCCATACACATGCTTGATGAAATAGAGGTATATTAGCTTGTTGATATACTAGTTCAGGCAGTTAGAAAAACAGAGTATATGTTTTGGACAAGAGCTTAGTCACACTAATATTAAATTTCTTCAGAACTCTTAAGATGAAAAGTGCTAGAAATCATCATAATGATATTCAGTTTACTTTAGAATTTTCCCTTTTGTTGCTTTACTGTCTGTGTTGCCTTGTATCCACTTCACAAGAGTAGAAGATCTGGCATACATTATTCCTATCAACTTTAAAAAATAATTCCAGTTAAATATGTTGGTGTCTAAACAATGTCCGTATTCCCTTTATAAGCCAGCAGTGCTAAACTAGGAGGGGCACTAGGACAATGAATACTGTTCTGCTATGCTTAAAATATTCCATATTTCAGCTGTTATTTGTCCAAGTTATTATCTTTTCAAAATTAGGAATTTTTGTTTTACCTGTTTTAGTTGATATTTTAAAAACCAACTAGATAGTATTTGGACTTGATTGAATAGGATTTGTTGAACAGAGCTTTTTTGTCTTTGGAATAATTTGGCCTTCTTTTCTCTTGAAAGCTTCACTGCTGATAACTCTTGTACAGCTGTAAAGTACTCACTGGAGAACAGAAAAATTTTCATGTGATGTTGGAATGTTTTTAGCAACTGTATATTTCTAGTTTACTTTCATAATATAAAGATGAATAGGAAAAGGTGAACTAAAGAGGGACTAGCAAAGCAGACTAATGTGGCTGAAATTAAGGTCACTTGTAGTTTATGAGTGATGTGGATGAAACTTGGCAATGCATATTGGATATTGTCATAGTCAGGCCTTGCTATATATTCAGAGTTATGTATTCATATTGATGCTTATATCAGAGCAAACCAAAAGCTTTCACTAAACTCAGTGATTATTGTTTAATATTGATTCTGTTGTTGGCAGGCAAACTGAAACAGGAATCTCACTGGCAAGTGTGGCAAAACATACAGAAAGTTTTTTGTACATTCTTAGTATTTCTTGATATTACTCAAAATATTTTTCCCAGACCTTCCTCATTTGAAAGAAACTTATGTGCCCGGAAATTCTAGTTTGCTGCAACAATATACCTACTGCTGCTGATCAGTACTTGAGGAAGCTTTTCAAAACACCTACTACTTTTTCTGAATGGCTGAAGTTTTGAATGCTAGCACTGTCAGTGATCTCAGCTGAGATACAGTGACTTCACTGATTCTGACATCTGTGACCAGAAGTTTAATATTTGTGGTAGTAGTAAAATAGTGTATGGTATCAGTACAAGAGCACAAAACACAGATCAAAGTGGAGCACAATAAGCGTCATGGTATTATGAGCAGAAAAAACACATTGGAATAAGGGGACGAGGTAATAATAAAAAAACCTAACTGCTTTCCTGTTGTGACATGCCATGGAAGTATTTGAATTCCCTCACTGAGTTACTCTAAGCACGTAGTTCATAACTTTAATTTCAATATCAGCTCAGGCTATCTAAAGCTGTATCTTTCTTCCTGTTCTTGACTAGAATTTCTGTTCTCATGCTGTGCTTCTCTGCCAATACAAGTTTTTTTGAGCCTATGGTGAAATGGATTGAGAAACTTCTCTGTCTGCTGGTGGTTTTTTTGTTTTTTTTTCTTTCATTTTCTAGCTGTGTTTAGGCATATACCGTTCTTGGTGTCCTCTGGGCAATCCTAAAAAATTGACTCATGGAATCATAGAATGGTTTGGTTTGGAAGGCATCTTAAAGAACATCTAGTTCCAACTCCCTCTCATGGGCAAGGACACCTTTCTCTAGACCACGTTGCTCAGAGCTCCATCCAACCTGGCCTTGAAAACTTACAGGGATGGGACATCCATGGCTTCTCTTGGCAACCTGTTCCAGTATCTCACCACTCTCACATTAAAGAATTTCTTTCTAACTTCTAATCCAAATACACCCTCCTTCATCTTCTAAGCCATTCCGCCTTATCCCTCTACTGCATGCCCTTGTGAAAAGTCCCTCTCCAGCCTTCCTGTAGTCTCCCTTTAGGTACCGGAAGGTGCTCTACGGTCTGCCCAGAGTCTTCTCTTTTCCAGGCTGAACAGCCCCAATGCTCTCAGTCTGTCTTCACAGGAAAGGTGCTTCCCTCAGGCCCTGTCATTAACTTAGTGGCCCTCTGGAATCCTTACAACAGGTTCACATCTTCCTTATGTTGGGGCCCCCAGAGCTGGATGCAGGACTGTGGGTGGGGTTTCACAAGGGTGGAGCAGAGGGGCAGAATCACCTTCCTCACCCTGCTGGCCACATTTCTTTAGATGTAGCCCAGGATACACTTGGTTTTCCAGGATGCAGGGGCATATTGGTGAGACATGTTGAGTTTCTTGTTGATCTACACCCCCAAGTATTTTTTCCCAGGGCTTCTCTCAATCCATTCTCCACCCAGCCTGTACTTGTGCTTGGGAGACCTTCAGCAGACATTGGGACAGGCTTACCTTGGGACAGGCAGGCCTAGGAACATTTTCTACTGGTGCGCACACCAGGCCACCAACATTTAGAAATTATGTCAATCACAATTCTCTGGCCACCTGCTATGCATGATAGCAGTACAAAGTCCTGAAAGCAGTTTTGATTAACACTCCTTAATTCCACATTTGCAAGCATTTTTCTGTCTCCTTTCCACTCTTATTTTGGATGGTGTAGCTGGGGTCAGAGGTATCTCTGTGGTGTCACTGTGGAACACTGGTATCATACCAGGAAAATTCCCCAGATGGAAAGAGTATTCACTCACTGTGTTTTGTAAGAGTTACTTTTGTGTAAAATCCCCTAAGCAGATTTTGCTAAGTCAGCTCTAGGAACTATATAGATACTATGTCAACCCAGTTAGGAAATTGTAAATCCATTGATTTAAAGGGGACTTAGCTTGAACCACTTACAAGACTAAGTGCTCTTTAATGTCAATAACGGTTGCAAAATTGAGTTCTAAATTTAAAAATGTGCAACAACTGTCTTAATGAGACAATTTCTTGATCTTTTCAGCTCTGATTGAGAGCTCTAGGAAGTAAATAGCAAATAGAGCTTGTAGGTAATAATCTGCTGAAAGGTTTTATCAACGGAAAATCCATTTTTTCTCCTTGAACTGATTGTTTTTATGCTCTGGGATATACCAACCTGATACAAAAATTACAGTTACTTGGTGTCAGTAAAATACTAGTCACTGTTCCAGTTGATGAGCTAGAACATAGGCAGATGACAGAAGGCCCCAATCACCAGCTTCTGGCACGTTTTCTTTCTCCAAATCTGGCTGCAGGAAGAACAAGACACTTGTGGAATATTTTTTTTTTTGTGTGTGTCCAGATTCAACATGAATCTTTTTCTTCTAGAAAATGTAACATTTTGCACATGCTTGGGATTTCCATGTTGTATCCAGATTTGGTGTCAGAATGCCTGCCATATCTTATACAGTTGCAAAAAAAGAACATTTCTGTTGCAGCATCTGTTACTACAATGATCATTTAGGTTGGAACTGATATGCAGAGGTCACATACTTTATATAATATTGTAGAAATTAATGAACTGATCATCCTGATTGCAACCTTAGCTTTAGCTACCCATGTTCAACTCAAAGATCTTAGCACACTCCAGAAAATTGAAACAGTAAAAGAACACTCAAACTTAATAGCCAAAACTTAGCAATACAGAATCACTGACTTAAGAGTTTCAGTCTCACTTATGTTTCCTTCCATTCTCCTGACTTAGAAACACATTCAACATGGTTAGAAATATTTTTGTGTGTATGTGAATCAGATAGCAACAATGCTTACTGGAAATTCAGTCTACTGCTGCAGTGAAGACAAAACTCAGAGGAGGAAAATAAAAGTGAAACAAAAAGAAAAGAAAGAAAAAAGTAAATTTAAAAAAAAGCAGAAGAGTTCAGAATATTGAAAAAATTGCTTCTTTATGCTTCTCTTAACATGAGCTGGTATAGGAAAGTAAATGGCATTTTATTGATTTTAACCTTTCGTTTCAAACAGAATCATTGATATTGTATTGATATTCTCATATGTAACTACTGTTAAATGCCATGATCCTATTTATTAAATGTACTTGTCACAATAAAGCATTTTAAAAGGAAAAAAAGATCATTTGTCTAAGTAAGGAAAGGTAAGCCAAAACTTGTGCAATTATATTATTAACCCCTTGATCTTTAAGAACCTTATTTTCTGAGGAAAAAGTGTGGGTGATGTTTAGCTTTCCTTGAGCTAAGATCAAACCATGGAAAGAGATGCAAACAAACAATAGAACAGGGGGTTTTTACAGCAGTGGAATTTTGTCAATGAACTGAAGCTTAGTGTTATTAAAAAATAATTAAGCACTTGAAGCATAGTCTTTTACACTTGCTAATTTTGGTGACTGTTTACATGCTACTGTTTGTTAAATGGCAAAGTTTATTGATTTGGCAAATTCAGTACCACATTGTATATTTTCATTCAGTCTGTGTTCCTACATGCAGTTCAGCATTTTTAAATGTCAACTGCAAAGTATTATTGATCTGTAATTAAAAGTGCAGAGAAAAATTAGCATAGTAGAAGTTTATGGTCATTAGTACAAGTACTGTTAGGCAATTATTTAGCTTGCGATAACATCTCTTTCTTTTTTTTTTTCAGTTATTGACATGCAGTAAAATACTCACCTGCACATTTTTATTTTGTTAAAAAGACAAGTTGAATAGCTGCTGAGTGGTGGCCCTTTACAGGCTTTTTGAAATCAGAACTTTGTGGAATTATCTAAAAATAATTTCTCTGATCGTTTTCCTTAAATGGAAGAATGTTAAAGAAAAAAAATAACAAGAATTACAATTAAACGCACTATCTGGAGACATTTGTTGTCTGAAATCAGAAATTGCTTTTCCCATATGAGTAGAGATAAAAAGGGGATTGGATTTTTTTTTCCAGCTTGAGAAATAGATGCATTGATGGAGTACATACATGTAGCACATTTTTTTTTTTTCTCTAATAATACATTTTTCTTCCTTAGATACAGCACATGTCCTTTGAAATCATCTAGAACAGATTGTTTTGTTTCTGGTTCACCTTAATGTCGGATGAATAATAGCTGGAATTAAGTGGCAGCTCTTCAGTGGCCTGAGCAAGAGGCCTTCCACATCCAAGTCCAGTTTCCATCAATTATCACAAATTGGTGATCTTGCTGTCCCCTCAACAGAGAAGCTGAGTGACTTGAAGAGGACCTGCTACACTGAGGGGAGGAAGACTTTGCAGCAGCTGTTGATATCGTGCTGTCTGCTGTATGAGCAGATGAGAGATGAGTTCCCAAGCCCATGCTCTGGGTCCTTCTATAAATATTCATTTATTGGTATCAACACTTGCTGTACAATGCAACTCATTAATGTTTAGGAATAATTTAGAATGTATGTAGACACTTGAAAACTTGTCTGCTGGTTTTTGTTGGTTTTGGGATTTTTTTACAGATATGTATCTTATAGTTCTGAGATACTGGTACAACCCATTTTATATGCATTTTAAATAGAGAAAGGACAATTCGTGGGCTCCAAATCAGTTCATCAAACTGCATTTCCTGGAAATTCCTGCTGGCTCCATGTCTCTCCCATGCAGCAGTTTCCCTGGTGAGACTGTGTGCTCCACCATGTCTTGGAGTATCTTTCCATTGCCAGCACTGTAGGAGCCAAGAGAAAAGTTATACGGCTCAGAAAAGCTCCTTAAAGGGTACAGCTTGGCTGCTGAATCTGCCCTTAGAAGAGGCTGAAGGTTTCCTGAATGAAAGCTCCTCTTTACATGAGGCAGCAGGCTGGCACAGGAAACACAGTTTAGAACCACTCAACTGAATTATGCAACTGCTAAGGAAATAAATAAATAAATAAGAATTTGCATTTTTGCTGACACTGCATTCTATTCTGGCTACTTTGCCTTTTTTGTTTTCTAATGGCCTCTGGTTTACAGGAGATACCAGGTAAAATATTCCAGCAGCAAAATATAAAGCCCTTTAATTTTGCAAGTCCTGCATGAGGAGTCTTATGAAAGTCATGATATAGGAGTCAGACTTAAGATTTTGATGAACAACCTTTTTCCCCATCGCTGGCAATGTGTAATGCTTTTACTGAAACCTTATCTGCACATAAGTTGTTATATAAATACTTAGTTTTCACTTCTAAAGGAAAAGAAATACCTCACCCCCTTAGTTGCAAGTTTTCAAGTAAATTGCAAGGAATTACAAGAAAAGTTTAGAAAATCGGAGCTTAAAAATTTACAAAAAAAAAAAAAAAAAAAAAAAAACCGTGTTTTAAACAACTATGTTAAAGCTGTGAGTGCTATAGCATGTTATTACACATGTTAGTGGTGAGGAGAGAGACATATGCAATGTATTTCCGTTCAAAAATTCAAAGCTGCCTCAACCTGACTTTTTAAATCTGCAATATGACAACAGGACAACACTTTTATGTGGTAAACAGGTCTTAGCTCAATAGTACTATCTTTGCAGAATTTCCTAAAAACTGTTTTCTTCCTCACCATTACTTTAAACTATGGATCGTACTTTTGGAAAGAATGCAAATGGTTTTTATTTTTGCTTTTGAGACCGTATCATTGAGAACAGAAGAGTCCCTTCAGGTTTGAAGAGTTCAAAGATCAGCTAGTAGTAAGAAATTACATTCATTGGCCATGTCTATTTCTTGCTTTGTTCTGCCATTTTTGTGCAAGGGCTTTCTGTAGTGGATTATTTTACAGAAATTGAGTAGTACTATATAATGTTTATTGAACAGTACTTTTTGTTCTTTTTATCTACCACAATTGTGGCCATAAGCTATATGAGTATGATATTTACAGTCAGTTAAGCTAAATAAAAATACAGGTATTAATTTTGAAAATTAAAGGTGCTAAAACCAAAACCCAATCTCTCACACTTGGTATGATAAAGCAACAATTATACAGTGAATTAGAAACCTCTGACACTTTTAAGCTCCCAGATTTTAAATAAATGTTTGGCAGAAAAATGAAGTCAATACAACTTTATGTAATGACAACATGAACTTTTAGTTTTTCTTTTCTGGTAGCTATAGAAAAACATTAGAAAAAATATTGTGAAAAACTTATTTTAAAAGATTAGTTGTGAAACAAAAGATTGTGCAATTTGTGAAGTGTGAAATTACTTTATGGAGTTGTAGGGACTTACTTATCCAGGAATCAGCCTTTGTTTTGGTGCTAGTGTAGAATCAGATAAAATACAAATATCTTGTCTTGCTTTGCCTAGTGAAATTATTTTTTTTTAAATATAAATTTTGGTCAAATAAGTATTTTGTCTCTATTGCTGAAAGCACAAAGAACAAAAATTCATTTTCATTAATGTGAAGGTAGTGGTTGTTTGTCTTTCACTATTGACAATATTGAAAACAGCAGTGCAATTTCTGTAACAGCATAACACCAAGCCTTCTCTTTTTTGATGATTGGAATTTTAACTTGTAGTTGAATCAGTTGGTTTTGTGTGAAACTCAGAGAAATCAGGGCAAAAGTTCCTGTGAAATTTTCACACAACTTTTGCTTTTCTGCAGAATAAATATCTCCTCTGGTGCACATAGTAAATATAATATGCTACATGCATACCAAGGATGAGTATGGGCTGGAGTGATCAGGAGATTCCTGACCCACGGCATGAAATACTGCAGATCTTTCATACTTACTTAGATCAATACAGTTTCTGGAACACCACAATTTCTTCTCTCTGAACCACTCAATGGCACTACTTTATGGATGTGGACTGGAAAATAAACTTGGAGTAGAAACCCTGGCCTAAAACAGGTTCACCTGCATAAACCCAGTTCCTGGGCTGAGACATCCCTTTAGGACAGCAGGACTACTACATGTAGGAAGTGCCATACCTTACACACTTTTTAAGCTGTCCGCTAAAAGCTTACTTCTTCAGTAGCCTCAGATGGTAAGGAAGCATTGTCCCTTTATTTAGTGTATTTTTGTGTCCTTTTTTAATCTTTTTGCTGATTTGTCATTTCACTTGTAAAGTGTGGTAATGTGGTGCTTCGTTTTTCTTTCCAACTCATCAGTGGGTAACTAACATACAGCCTTTTATCAATATACAAATTTTTGAAATAATGTAAAATAACACCAAAATATGACATGGTAATACTCTTTAGGGCTTCATATTCAGAGGCATTTTTCCAGCTTCTGTAGCATGAGAAAAGTAACATTAGGTGGTAAGGTGGTCCAACATGCACAATAAATTGTCCAAAATCCAAAAGTGCCTAAATATTTCTTTAAATTCACAATATGTTAACTGTACATTTCTATACAGCAGATCATTTTAGATCACATTATATTGTATTTTCTTTCTTTGAATGGCATTATGAAAAAAAAAAAGAACAACACCTCAACAGTGTAATGTTAGAGGCTTTTGTAGAGCCTTTTGAACAGTACTCTGTTACTTTGGTAAAATACATGCACATGCACATACACATACACATACACAGAGAAAATATCATCATAAGCATTTCCACTGTAATAGTAACCTTTCCATAGACTTTCCAACTTGTCTGGTCTTCCTTGAAGGTCGATTGGGTTTTCAACTCTGTTATCTGCTAGGTGTTTGATGGAGTGGTCCAGATAACAGAGGAGAGAGCAAAGGAAAAAGAATTTTTTGAAGATCAAAAGTGTCTGTTCATTTTGTTATCTGACCCTATCTGTTGTCATAGTAACAGGTTTCTTTTAAACTCTGCCATCAGATGATTTGTCTTTATCTGCTATGTATTCTGCTTTGACTGAGTAGCTGCTGGTAAGGCATAAAGTGGGTACCGTGTTTTCCAGTTTCATACTGCAATATTAAGAATTGAAAGATAGAAGATGAATTCTATTTTCCTATTGGACTGCTCAAGATTCCCTTTTTCAGAAATATTGAACTATCATCCTGATTTGACCAAACAGATAATACTTCCAAAATGGGCACAGAGTAGTCTCAGTTCTAGGGCTGATAGGATAGAAATGAAAATCCAGGACCAAATCCCGAGAGGAAGAGTGCAATTCCTGTTTAAGGCTACAGAGCCTGAAGTTACTCATTAAATGCTCATTGACTTCTCACAAAAGCAGAAGCAGGTTGTGAATGGTTTAGTCACGAAGGGGTCCAGAAGAACCATATTTTGTGCCGGATGTGCATAATGGCAGGTCACTGCACTAGTTCCTATTTGCATGGACTATTAAATCTCTCCTCCCTTGGGTGACTTAATCATCAACCAGCATATGGAAGGAGAACACAAGATTATAGAACTTGAACTGACTCATCATACCTGTTTGCCTGCCACTGCAGAAATCACAACATATTGCTCCTTTCAAAAATAGGACAAACTGTCAGATCCACCTAAAAATTACATGGCTTTTTTTTTTTTTTTTTTTTTTTTTTT
>VZTX01023925.1:415790-430504 GCA_013400915.1 Pardalotus punctatus | reverse complement strand
TTTGCTTTCCTTTTTTTCCCCCCTAAATTTCTTCTGCCAAAAGGCAGCTCCAGAATCTCATGGCCATCATCAACAGACAGCCCTTCACCACATTATTTTTATCAGGTTCTCTGACAAGTTATTTCTGTCTCCTCTTGTAAGAGGGACTCTGAAGTCAATACAGAGATTTGTGCAGGTAGAAATTATACCTATTAATTAGTAATTGATAATGGGTCATTAAGTCTAAGCATTCTAAAATATTTTAAATAACAACAGGATACAAATATTTTAGAAAACTCTGATGGCGTAGCCAGGCACAATGTATAAGGACTTTACATATGTATGTGAACAATGTGACCATCAAAGGTGAAAAGATGTGAGAAGTTGCAGGTAAGAAGCACCCACATAACAAACAGTTGGAAGACAAACAACAAACACATGGACTAGCTGAGGACAACCCCTAATGAGAGGGGAGCAAATAGCATTTAAAAACACACAAAAGCAAGGACAATTGGAGAAGAAAGGAAACTAGTCCATTTCTGTTTCAACTTTTGTCCCAAAAGAGTTCCTGATCCTCATCACATGTAATTGTGCATTCTCATGGCAATTAGTGTACTCATAGCTAAGGATACAAATGTTAAGAAACAACAGTTTTCCACATATAGTGAAAATAATTAAAAATCGGTAAAAACTGCTGGCAAAAAAAGTATTACTAGTGAAAGAATTTGGTAAATTTTGTTCTAGTGTTTAAAGCTGGTTTCATTTATTATCACAGTAAAGTAATCTCATATATATATATATATATTATCTCACAATAACTCTCCATTCTTCCCATCATTATAGCAAAGTTTTTTACTTCAATTGACTTTACCCATCTATAGTGAACTTGACTGAAAAGTATTTTCTGCAACATTCCCCTCAACTTTTATGACTTGCCTGCACCTCCACAAAATTTCAAAGCCCTGGATTTGCTACCTAACAAACTACATTCCATACTCTAGGTCTCAAATTCTCAGTCATTCTGAAAGCCTGAAAATTCTGAACATTTTTTTCCCCACTAGGCTATGGTAGGAGCAAAAGAAATATCACTTTTAGTTAATAAATATCCTCTGATAGGTAATTATTGTCCACAGATACTTGCTCAGTTCTGAAAACATGAAACCCTGAGTGGGAAGGATTCATCTTTATATTAAAAAACCAACCTAAAATTCTGAAATGTGGCTGAGACAGCTACTAGAGCAAATTGTAAGTTAGTGATTTATTAATGGTTGTAAAACGAAATTAATTAAGTAGAACTTAAAATGCTGTACTCAAATGTCTTGTCAAAGTATGGTAATGATAAATAAGCCTTCAAAAATGAACTCTAATACTCACAATGAGGTTTTTAGCACTATGGAAACCTAGCCAATTTATCAGACTAATTTCCTAAAGAAATATGTTTTATAAAGGAATGAGATCAAAACATTTGTCTAAAGTTACCTGAAATTGCTAGTATGTCTAGCAGTTTAGTAAAATAGTAGATACTTCAAAAAATGAGAAGGTTCCACAAGGTTTAAGGTGTCTGAATGGAGAAAAGCCTGCAGAAATGAAAGATATACAATGATTTCTAATATTAGAATCATAAGATCCATATGGAAATGTGTTATGGAGGCATTAATCCATTAGACACAGAGTAATTCAGCCAAAAAAACAGAAGACACAAGAAACCAGGCTTCCTAAATTCTGTAGTTCATATAATGGTTACAGCTGCTATTGATAGTTTCTGTTGTGAAAAACTCCTGATTTAGGATTCCTGAAGTGAAACACCCCTGGCCTGTCAGATGGCTGGGCTGGGATTGTGTTATTTGCAGCAGACTGCTGAGAAGTTTCTGAGATGCGCAGCAGGGAGGAGGCTTGTGGACCTGCTACCAATAATTGGCAAAGATTTTTAGAACTACAGATTGATTACTATACACAGAATAATTTCTTGAGTTAGATATGCCTTTGAGTTGGGCTTTCTAACAGTAAGGTATCAAGCTATGCTGAAAGACAACCTCTGACTAGTTTTTGAGGGAGCATAAGCTTTCCCAAATACAGAACGGACCATTACCAATTAAGATGACAAAAAATGCTAGCTGGTCAGAACTGCCAGTGACTTTTTTCAGCCACTAGATGTGATGATGTAGATGACTAACAATATTATTATTTTTAACTAACAGGAAATTTGTAATGAGAAACGAGTGCTTTGAGTGAGATTACAATAGTTATAGAGAATCCACATGGGAAACTTTCCAGAGAAGCTGTTCTTCATTTGCTAAGAATAGATTCTAAGCAGTTAAGTGATAGGCTTTCCTAAAATGTATACACCCGTGTATTTTGAATGTCAGAAGGTAAGGGGAGGATTGGAACTTGAATTCTATTAATGTTAGAAAATATTTCACATCTGTATTTATATAATGGCTGTTTACTCAATATTAATCTGGGTGCCTGACTGAACTTTGATTAAAATGATCAGTTTGATACTCCTGTTCCTAGAATTCTGCTGTTTCATTGAATATTTGCCCCTCAGCAGTACAGTCTAGCAGTACCAATATTTTCTTCTGTTAAAGACATACCTGTAGCTTTGCCTTGGATGTCTGTTCTGTTTGAAGAGCAGACTGACTTTAGGCTGCCTGAAAATCCCTCCTGCTCTTGCGTCATGAGCTTTCTGGAATGACCTTGAGCTACATTTTTTGCCTGACATCAGCCACATGACCAGAACATCAGCCAGGTGACTAGAACAGCTGCAGTGTGCAGTGGCAGCTGGAATGTGTGCTCTGTCACTAGCTACTATGGCTACGCATGCAGCTAGGAGTGTCCTGGGAGGCAGTAGAAACCCAAATTTTCCTGTGATTTACCTAAGGCCTTGTGTCACCACAGGAAGGTTCTAGCATCTTTGGTGATGCTGAAAGTATAGGGGAGAAATACTCTGTAGGATGAAAGAGAAACACCTACATCTGACTACACATGCCTCCAATTTTCTACTTCATCAGCATAATTATTGCTGGCAGATAAAATTTTGATTTAGGACTATGGATCTCAATTCTGCAAATACTTATACATATGTTTAACTTTTAGAACGCAGATAGTTCCATTGTGGTTTATGAAACTAGCCATGTGCTTGGAGTTATGCATGCACATAAATGTCAGGATTGCTGCCCAAGGACATAATTTACCAATAATCTGTAGGATAAAGAAATGCCTTCTGTGGAGGGTAGCTATTCCTTTCAGAAATGTCTACATGGGATATTGTTTTTACAATCATTTTTAGACGAGCTACTTTCTAAAAATCCTGGTTCATGGGATTTTCTTTTGAATGCTTTATGGATATATCTTTCTTTTTTATTGAGGTATTTTCTGGTGAGAATTTTAAAGTAGTTTTCAAAAGCTAGTCAGACCCAGCTTCTTCTCTTTAGAGCAGGCGCGGGTGGGCCTGGTTCCTTTAGATCTGCAAACTGGGGAATCTACAGGCAGGTCAGATCTCAGGAGAGGAGTTTGTCATATGGAAATGTTTAACGGTCCAGCTTACATTCTGTATAGTCTCTCTTTTATCTTTTCAGGGTTTGAACATGATCCTTTCAAAGCCAGATAACCCAGAAAAATCCTCATGACTGCTTTGCTCACTCCCTGATTCCTATAATCACAGTCCAGGAGGAATAGGTTACTATGACAATATCATTGCAATAGTTTTGTAAAGTGTTTTTAAATTTTTTCAAGTCCCTCTCAGTGCTTAAGTCCTTTTCTGTTCTGCAAAATGATACTTTCTGCCATTTTACTTATGCTACAACCAAGAAACAAAGGAACCAGAAAAGTGTTTTGCTGCATGAACAAGAATTGCCTCTCAGTATTTACATAAGCGGAGCAGCACAGTCAGAGAAACCCATCTAGAAAACCTCTTCAGCTACATATCCAGCTATGTGCTGATAAAATACCTTTAGGCAACTTTTGTTTATTCCCATATGTCCAATATAACATAAGGATCATATTCTTGTGTCCCTTTGTTATACCAATATGACCATCATCATCAGGGACTACAGACCCTCATCATCTCTTCCAGCTGATTTGTGTTTTTGAAAACATTATGCTTATTAGCAATAATAATGAGGTAGATGACAGAGAATCATCAGGCAACAAATACCACCAGTTGGGACCAAAATTTATTGGGTCTGTGTATCAATGGTTCCTTTTCATACATTTTTTAAAAATATGGTAATATTATTGTATGTGAGAATTAAAACCATGGATAAATTGATGCAATTTAATATTTTGATTTTTTAATTTTTTTATCCTTATGTTCATAAGGTCATAAGGATGGTTTGTTGTAAGGTTGTAAATGTCTTAGGAAGGTCTACAGTACAACCCCTTGATCAAAGCAGGGTAAAAGCTACAAGGTTAAACCAGGTTTCTCAGGGTTTCATCCTCTCTGGTGTTGAAATTCTCCATAGATGGAAATGGATCAACTTCTCTTGGCAACATTTTGCAAAGCTCGACTATCTTGATGTCCCAAAAGCCTCATCAAATTTGTACAAAACTATGGGATCAAGATTCCTCTCCTTCTGTTCACTGTGAGATTTTTAGCCTGGATCTGTTTTAGTTACTTATGGGAGTGTGCAAGTCCTGATGAGAAAAGAGACACCAGTATATTGAAGTAAGTGGAACTTCTGCCATGCTTGAAATTATGAATCTTCTTGATGCCTTGTTGTCTTAGGATCTAATCCTGAGAACAGCGTGCCGAGAACATTTTTCAGATATTGGCTATAGTGATAAATTGTTTTTAAACATTTCACTCAGGAAGGTGGCTGCTTCACTAGGGTTGCTACAACTTTCTCAGCTCAAGGCAAAATTCCAGGTTGAAAGGTGTGGTCATGCATTAACACTAGATTGATGTAAGGAGAGAATATGTCTATCTGAAAGTAAAAAAGGACAGTGCAGAAATAACTTGCAATTTCATGTGTATTTTGAAATAGTTCTTATCCAGTAAGAAATGTTGCTGAGAAGCTAGTGGAGTATTACCCTGGAAAAATATTTCTGTTTCTCAAGATGTACTCTTCAGAGCTCAGAAGGGGACTAGGTAGCATGAATCTTGTTTCTATCTTGGTTGCAATCAAGTCAAAGTGACATTCTAAGTTTGGCTCATAGTGAAGATATTTTATTTTGCATACTCATGATTGATTACAGGATTCATGAAATGCAATTTTAAAGATATAACACAGTATAAGAATTTGGAAGCAGTACAACATAGTATATATTACTAGATATATGATCATAAAACCTTTCAAAAAGGATGGTAGAATAGAGAAGTGTATTTAAAAAAACAAATGGATAGAATCAGATACAATATCACATTGGATTATATATTACAATATCAAGATTATAACAAAGACTTGATTCCAAGAGCAAGGAGTGGTTGTAACACCTGCATAGACCTCAACATCACTGAAAAGGAAACAGACAGAAAGATAAAGAACTGACTTTGTCTGGTGACCAACCTTCCTCTGTCAGCAGAATTTTGATTTTTGGAAATAGTTACTGGCCCTCAAAGAGCCTATCTTCCCCTATCTCTTTCCAGGACAATAAGTATATTATCAAGATGATAAAAAATCCTCTATCCTCCAATTGTTTTCATCTTTTTCACTTTTGATTTATTTTATCAAACAACACAGGAACTTTCCAGAAATGTTACTTTTGCTGTAACACCACAGAAAACTGGTGCCAAGCTTGGCCAGATACCTGCTAAGGATAAAAAGGAGGTGAAAACCACCATTTGTACCATGCCCAGATAACTTGTAAGGTAAGCAAGGATACTGAAATCTGGGTATCTGGTAGATACAGGGAGATCAAGGCATGTGGGAAAAAGGGCCGGAAACATATGGGGTGCAGCGACCACATGGGGAGTGGGAGAGCTGGCAGGACAGCTGGTCCCCAGATGATACTGAGATCAAATGACTGAGTACTTCAGCATGGCTTAAATAGTTAAGAAGTGTGGAGATGGAACTCTCCCTCATACACAAGAATGCGTGTGTACTGCTGCTCTAATTAAGTCTTCTTCCCTGAGCATGAGTATCAGGAGAAACCAAAGCCACTGAGATGGTTTCCCTGTAAAGATCAGGATTTCCTCAACCAACCTATAAAAGTCCCTGAAATGTCCTAATCCTTGGAGAAACCATGCAGTTTACCAGTTATGGACCTGTAGCTCATACTGGACTTATTCACCACAGCAAAAATGTTTATCTATTGTATCTGTTTTATCACTGAAGACACAAAATGGTGTGGACTTTGTTGTACCCTAGTAGGCCAGAGACTTTCCAAAAGCTGTTCACTAATTACTAATAATGCTGCTACTTCATTTCTCGTGTTCTGGTGTGTGACCTGTGTTTGTGATGTGCACTGTGAATATGATTGTTTGTATATGCTTACATATAATCACATCTATATTATAATATGGAGGCAGTAGAGGAGTTACAATTGTGAGCTACTGTTTCAGACCATGGTGTCTTACAGAGATTGTTCCTTTTAATAAAAACTGCTGAAACTTGTTTAGGCTTGAATATTGCCTAGGTCTGGTTGTATTTTTCAAAGATGAACTTATTCAGAATTTCTGAAGACAAAATCACAGTACATGAGACAGAAATCTCACTTTCCTCCTCTTCCTAGTACGGTGTTTTAAAATTTGTTGCTACTATTTGTGGCCATGAGAAAAATTCCTGTATCAAATATATTCAGTGAGATAGAAAAAGCAAAGAGATATTGTTGCTGATAAGGGAAAACAAGAGGTGATCATGGTGGAGATTTGCCTCTCAAACATATAATAGATGACCCTTTGTTCTGTCTTGAGCTTGCTACTATTATTAGTCAGCTAGATTTGTGGCCATCATAGTTGCTGGAAATGGGCATTTCAGAAAGATTTGAAATCACACTGTAGGTTAGGAGCCCCTCTAAACATCTTCAGGCTGGGAAATTGAGACCCACAGGGAAAGCAGCTTTCCCAAGGTCACATGGCAGCCTAGAGAAAACTAGAGATAGATCACAAGACATCTGGACTGCTTTGTTTGGTGCCTGTCCACTGGCTCACGCTGTTTCCTCCAGGAAGCCTTTCCCATGCAAATCTTAACTGCTCCATATCCAGGCCTGTGTTGGTTAAGTGCATCTGAGCAGGCATCATGTTTGCACTTGCCCAAGCCTACCCTTTCTCCCCATTAGCCTTTCTCTCTGTTCAAGAAACAAAGTTCAATGCAAAGCTGTAATTCACACACCTCCAAGTAACAGGAAAACATTCCCACTAATTTAACTATGGATAGAGACTATGAGTAGAGCATTTCATCTGAAAAACAGATCAGAAAAATAGACATCACCAGAGAAGGACCTGGAAAGAAAACAGATGGATAAATGCAAGTATGAGAATCTGTCTTACCATTATTCTAACTGCTATAAAAATATTGCCGATGGGGTGATGAGATCAGTCTGGCCACAGCTGTCACTGTCTTTAAAAGCCAGACAGTAAAGCATGTTTGTTTTTACCTTTTGTGTTTGTTATATTAAGAAAACAACTCTAAATTGTACCCTTGAAATGAGTGCAATGGATGTAGACATTCTTGCCTAAAGAGAAAACAGAATCTGTAATAAGAAGATTATGAATAAACCATTTTTATTCCATTATTTTTAGCCTCATCAAAGAAGATGATTTCATACTCCTAACAAAATTCACTCTCATATCTTCACATCACAGTTCATAACACCCAGGTGACTAGTCTTTGCAGGAAGATTTCACATGCTATCCCGTTACAGCCTATTTATTTGCCCTCTGGAAACCATGTTCTCAGTTGGCGGGATTCAACTCCCCCAGGAGAAGACGTGCCTGACCAACTGACACAGACAGGGCTTAGTCTGCAGGGAGGGTTGAATTTCCTTAGCATGACAATGGGCAGGGTTTTATTGGCACAGACGGTTTGTGTCAAGCATGTGAACATATGTTCCTGAGGTCTGCAGGAGGAGCAGTTACAGATCTTTTAATACCCGGCTTGGGTCTTATGCAGACCTGCTCCTCCAGGTCAGGAATGAGTCACTGTGGGGCTGAGTTTATCAGGGCTACCTACTCCAGAGAATGGAGGTGTAACCTGGCTGATCATGCACTGAAGTGTTTGTCAGTAGCTTCATACCTCATAGTTTAATGTTTCTGATTTATGTTGAGTTTAAAATTTAAAGTAAAGTGAGACTCTAAACTCAGAAAAAAGTGTCCGTGTTCTCAGTACAATATGCAGGTCCAATTACTTCTACTGATTTCACCCAAACAGATCTCTAGGCCAAATACAATAAAAATATCTGAGCAACTGAAAACAAAATACCTAACATTAGGTATCAGTTTTCTGGGCTAAAATCAAAGCAGCACCCACAAATAACTAAACAGACTTCTCAGGCTAGATGAAAGTTGAAAATATAAAGAAACCATGTGCCTGAAATCCTGTCCAGTTCAGCTCTAAAGGTCACAGAGAGAATCATCTGCTCAGGACGGGCAGCCTGAAACAGTCTGAATGACCAAAGTTGGGATTCATTTCACTGAACTTGTTTATCTAAAAGTGGAAGAGACATCTAAGTCTAAGCCAGTAATTCTGGGCTACCCTTGTGGTTAATAGAAAGGAATAGACACTTTCAGAGGACTATCTCCTGCTCAGAGAGATATTTGGAAATAGACCAGGTAAATTATACTCAATAGGTGTTTCTTACTGTTTTCTTATTCTCTTTCTAGGAACAAAAATCAATTGCCATGGCTAAACCAGTGGATTCAGAAAGGCACGGTCACACATGCTTCAGCATACTTATTGCTGAAGGCAGAGATTCAAAGAACAAGAGATTTTTGTCTAATAAATTTGAACCCTAGGAAATGGAGAATGATAATTTATTTCCCTTTAGGTTCAGAGATAAGATATTGCTCATGATTTGAAACTGTAATACGTACAAAAAAATAACAGCAGTCAATGAAGGATGGAAGACCAATCTCAGAAGATTTCTCAGAAGATGGTTATACTGATTTTTGAATATTCAGATGAGGTGGGCAAGGTGAAAAGAGGTGCCAAATCTATGACTACCCTGCACTACCTGTGACATGTCAAAAGTCAACCTCATTTTATCCCTATTTTGTGTTTACATGTCTTACCATCACGAACCTTTAGACATGGAAATAACTTTGGGCTTGCGAGATGTCCTGACTCAAGCTGTTCTCACATCAAATTTCTGAACAAAGGTGTAATCTTTCCAGGGTTGAGAATTTGGTAAATTTAATTTAAAAATAATAAAAGATTTAATCACCCAAAAACTTTAGAAGCATTCAATGGCATTCTGATTAAAGTTGAATAACTCTTCAAAAAGACATATAGCAGAGATGTATGATTGGAGGTTTGTTGTAATGATTTTGTGTAATTCAAAGGGAATATCTACTTCTGTTGAAGAATATAAAAATTTTGCAATAGGCTTGTTGGGAAGAGAATCAGAAGTTTTGTTTTATAGTAGACAAAATAAGGCCATTAACAAATATAAGCTCTTACAGCCATATTTCCTTTTAGAGTTTACTATTGGCTGCCATTGCCTTTTTTTTACATTTAATTTTTGAAATATTACTTTATAGAAATAAAGCCCCTGATTTTGAGTATTATTTCTTTAGAATAGCTCTTGTCTTACACTCCAGATACCTTAAAAATTATATTTGAGGTTGTCATGAGAGAGTTAATAAAAGCTTGAAATTTAAAGATGTAGGAGAGAGACGGGATTTAGATGGTGTTTGATTACTGTAGCATTTTCCTACAGATGAATGGACTTTTCTAGATGAGGATAAATATTCTTGAACTTTTCTGAAAGGTGTTTGAATTATTTATATTTTCCATGAAAACACAGGGTTATGCAATGAGGGCAAAATAGTTTTATCAGCCTTGAAATAATGCAAGCTAATACAGCTTATTTCTAGCTAATTGGAAGCAACAAACCTGTTAAAAATATTTCCTTGTATAAAGTGTGGCAGTTATGAGAATAGTTATTTTCTCAGACCTTCACTGCTAATGATTTGTACTGGTGATTTGACAATATCATTAAAAGAGACTATTTGTTTATGACACCTGAATGTCTAGAAAATCTGGCCACAGCACACTTGCTGAGACTAAGAGATTTCTCATTAAATCCACTGGATATAATAAATGTATACCCAGTAGGAAATGTTTGTGATTTAATGTGCTGATATAACCTAAGGAGATATTTTTTGTTTATTTTGCTAGTATAAGTTATTAAATGATAATTATATTAGCAAAATAAAATAGATTATTTTTAAAAAGAGACAAAACCAACAAATATTGTTGCTAGGCAAGTATCAATATAATTTTGTAGCATTTGAAAAACTGTCTGGGTGCTTTCTGGTTTGTCCTTTTCTCATAGCATCCTAATGCCATTTTGGCAAATTTGATATTTCATTTGAAGGGAAGATAATAAAGTGTTTTCTTTGTATTGATTGAAGAAATATAGTGCTTATTTTTTGCTTGGTTTTCTAGTACTTATTCAATAGGTTAAAGGGCAATACCATCTGTTTCCTAACAGGACATTTTGTGTAAGATTTGCAAGTCCTACAGGTACCTTTAAGCATGGATAAATATGCACTCATGGTTTCAGCTGGATAGTTTTTCACCACCAAAGGATGATTATGTTGTGTGCCTTGAGACATAGGCTATAATATATTTCCTGTCCCGTTATTGCATTTTGGAATCATAAACAATGACTGTTTGGCTCAAAGCCATTTATTCAGCCCAAAAAGACATTATTTGCACAACAAAAATCAATAAAAATGTTACTAGGTCTGGCTGGATACTTTGCTTAACTGTGATATTTGTCTGTCACTGATGGCATGCCATCTCTCGTAGGAGACTGGGGCCAAAACAGAGCTATTGATCCAGTCATCAGTGATGGATACTGGCATTTGGAACGGGCTGCTGCAGAGAATCTCGATTTTAAAAAATATTTCTATGTTTTGCCTGCAGCAGAGTCAAGATAACCTGAATGAGGAGATTTTCTCTTTTATATTGAGTTTCTCCTCTTGTGGTTGTTAAATGCTCTGGACCAAAGTTCATTATTGAAAGAATTAAGTCAATCTATGTTTAGCCAAGGGCTTTGACATCATATCAAGCTCTCCTGATTTAGACACAAGGTAGTTGTCCTTTTCATCACCTTAAAAGCATAGGGGAAGCATTTTATACACACCAGTGATAGAAGTGATATGCTGGGGTGTGCTTACACTTTTTTCTATTGTAAAACATCAAATTATGTCTAAGAAAAACAAGACAAAAACTGATTCTCACACCATGTTATATAAACACTGACCTATCCTTTGAGGCACTGGGTACTCTGCTCTTGCACTATCAAAAGTTTAAGATACTTAACACTTTGAAATTCACAGTGTTTAGCTCTAGGTTATCTAATCAGGGAACATCCCCCCAGCTACTTAAGAAAATAAATAGCAGAGGCAATAAAACAATGTTTTAGGCTATTATCATTGAATAGTATTTTAAAAGGCTACTGGCATTTTCAAATACATTTTTATATTTTAAAATCAGCCTTCTTTCACCAAATTAACTGATTTTAAGAAATACAATATTCTATAACAGAGAGATGAGCATAAAGCAGCCTGTTAAATCAGTCTCTGAGAAGTATCTTTAAAGTAAAAGAATTCAGATTCCTCTCATTGAGTTAGACTACATTTAAGGAATTTATGTGGGGTGGGTGGTGAAACACCAGCACAGGTTGACCAGAGAGGTGGTAGTCACCGCAGGCCTGGAAACATTCAAGGTCAGGTTGGACAGGGCCCTGAGCAACCTGATCTATGGAAGGTGTCTCTGCTCACTGCAGGGAAGTTGGACTGGATGGCATTTAAAGGTCCATTCAAACCCAAACCACTCTATGGTTTGATATTTTTTTCTCTCAGAGGTCAAAACTTTCACACAAAGTCTGGTAATGAAAATATTCCAAGAATGACTGAAAATAGGTAAACTTCCTAGAAATGATAGCATAATTCACAGCACTAATGGGGATTTAGGAGTCATCTATCACTTACTCAAGCTGATTTGCATGTATGGTGTTAGTTCTGAATAACACAGGCAATAACAAAACAACCCTGATTTTGGCAGACATATCTGAACTGCACAAAATCAAGCACATGTGACAGCTGTACAGAGATCATGATCACCAGAACAGTGGCCAAAGTCATGTAGCAAGGTTAACATTTGGTCTGTCTTTTTAGGGTGTAAGAAATTCTGAGAGAAATTAATTATCTCAGCCATGAAGGGGAAAATGGAAATGGACTAAAATAAGAGGAGTCCCTTGACTTGGCTTTTAGTGTGGTCATTCAGTGCCTATTCATCTGCATTGCCTATTTTGTACTTGGACATGGGGGCAGAGGGCAAATTTTATGAAGTCAATGTAGATTGCATTGACTTGCTGCATAGGTTTTCCTTCCAGGACTGCTCAAAAGTAGCAGCATCAAAAAAGAGCTGGTACACAACGGGTACTCTTTGACATCATCCATCTTCCTTACCACCTAAGTCCGCTTGCTGTTATCCTGCTGCAAATAATAAAAATAAAAATCTGATTCTCAATTAGCATAATTTTATTTTCTTCCACATCAGTAAACTTCCTCTAGATTCATAAAGAGCTTTTACTACACTGAATTCCTCATAATTAAATGAAGAACAACAGAAAATTTCTTCAGTTTTCTCTCTGAAGAAGCAGTTTGGAGGTAGTAATTTGCTTAGCTTTTCTGTTTCAGAAACTGAATCATTAATAATATTATAAATCTCAGCAATAATATGGGACAATTGGTGCTTGATCTCCTGATATTTTTTCATACTCCTACAATATACTTAAGGAAAAATAGTCTATATCATCTGACGTATTTCAAAGGGAGACAATTTGACTGGAATTAAAATGTTTAAACATGAAGTGTATTGGGAATGCACTTCCAGGCTTGCCATCCTTCTAGAATTTCTAAAATACACTTCACTTTGAAAATTAGATTGCATGAGTTCTATGAGCCACCTTTTAGACAGGCTTTCCAGGTCTGAAATCTTAGATGAAATTATAATTGTTGGAAATCACATTATTAGATTTTTTTTTATTCTTTCTTAGATGAAAAGTAAAAACTATTAACCTTAAGGTTCTACATTTTAACCATAATAAATTATACGTAAGCCTAGAATGAAATGCTTTCCATATTCACTTATATTGATAATAAAAATTATATAAATCATAAATATGACACTATAGATATTTGCACATATGTTTTTACATTAGTTGTTTGTGGAAATAGCTTATTATTGAGATTTTTTTTCAGTTAGGGTTGTGTGCTAACTGTGTAGACTAATAGAAAAATGTACATTAGCTGAATTCAGCTCTTCAAATGGAAATCTACTCTAGCATAATAAGGTAGCTGAATTAGCCTTATCTGTACTAAAATGTTCAGTGAACTGGAATTCCTCTTGTAAAGGAATGAGACTGTTGATGTCATCTCATTTTTCTGAGGTACAGATGTGCTTTCAGTGGTAAGACAATTACTTTGCATAAAACCCAATATTTATGACTAACATAAGAAATAGGGTCAAACCTCTATCAACTACAGAAATGCATTAAATATTTTAAAATTTATTTTCATCAAATAGTTGAAATACTTTAAGCAGGTGTTACATACAGATTATGCTTAAGGAATCTAAATAGGGATTGTAGCACATGGTAAAGATTTAGTAAATACTTTTCTAGTCCAGAATCAATGCTATCGATTGTCATTAAAGCAGCAAGCTAAAAACAATGAAGTGGTTTCTAATTTTCAGGCTCCTGCTGGAGTCTGCTCTATCTCTTCCTTTTTCCAGTTAAGAGCATCATTAAATGGTAAGAGCAAACAGCATATTGAGAGGCCAAGTGTTTTATTAATTCATCATCAGAATTATCTCAGCACATTAATATTAATAGCCTCAAATTGGATTTCATTTAGGAGGTGAAATAAATATGCTGATAGTAAAAGCCTACATAGCCAATGAATCTTTTGAAATGGCACTCAAACATAGCAATACTCAAACCAGATTTGATAAGTCATGTTGATTTCCTTTAGTATAGGGGCACCTTCCAGGTAAATTTCAACTTCTGAAAAAACTTCTTTCCCTTTTAGAAGATTGTTGCTTAAATGACTGAAACAAATGTGGATATGTATTCCTCCCATTATCTGACACCTTTTTTATTGCCTTTGTTGATTCAAGTAGTCATCCCTAAAATCCCTAAGTTTGGTTTTCAAAAGTGTGTGACTACATATCTAAGAGTATTGCTTTGCATTTGTATTGCCTTTGACTTGCTGCCAGTGAATTTTTTTGTCCTTTTCATTATTAATTTTTTCTAGAGCCACAGAGTTATAGGTTTTGTGGCTGTTTGTAGGGAGAAGTCTTATTCCTAAGTAAGTGCCAAAGAACATGAAATTTCCCCCATTTGCAGGGATACCAAATGGCCCAAGAAGGAGATGATGGGAAGAGTAGAATTGAAGCTTGAGCTGTGCCTGAACTTGCACCATAAACACTTCCTTCATCTGGTGAGTTAGTGGTGATAACTCAGTCCTTCCCTCATCCTTTCCTTCTTCCTGAAAACCAGGCTGTTTCCACACAGATAGAAAATGTTCACTCTCTTTTCTTTTTCTTTTTTTTTTTTTTTTT